>JASAMX010007114.1:0-10793 GCA_030248175.1 Microlaimidae sp. YZB2_3
CAAAAAATGAAAAAGAACCCTAAAATTATAACATTAATTATGACGCCATCATCGCGAATTTTTTGCAGTTTTTAGCCTATTTCAATGTATTTTAAGCCATTTTAGACCTATTTTTACCTTATTTTCGCCTTTTTTTGTCCCTTTTTTCCCTTTTCCCTTCTTTTTTTCTCCTTTTTTTTCTTTCCCCCCTGCTTTCCCTCGCTTTATTGCCCCCCCCGTGCCCCCCATTTTGGAATTGCCCCCCCGTTTTAACCCCGGGGGGCAGTGCACAGGTCTGACCGTGTATTTATGTTTATAATATGCAGTAAAAATTTTGTTTATAATTCAGAACGAAAATCAATAAATTAAACAAACAATTATTAACATGGTCATTTCCTTTAGTTTAATTAAAAACATAACAAAACTAACAAAATCATAAATACATAATAATACTTCCGCAATATTACTGCGGGTAGTAGATTCGCACACATGCGGCAGACACCTATGTCAAATTATAAAACCTTATGAGTAAAGGATCACGTAAATCTTTTGGAATAATAGATGTTTATAAAATATTTTTTCTTTATTTCAAATGTTTAAAGCATTTTTTTTCGCATGAAAAATTATAAAAATCCAATTATCCGTTTGGATATATCCGAATTTTTTTTTTTCAATATGCCCTCCAGTACATTGGTTGTCCGCCTACAATTGGACCCTGCTTTTTATTTTTTTGGAAAAAAGAAAATTTTTTTACTTTAAATTAAACTATGAGACTTATCATTATTATTGTTATAAGTTCAAAAAAAAGAAACTATTATAAAAAACAAATAATACCCTGCCAGAAAAATGGCGGTATCAAAGTTTTAAATTAAAAAAAATACTCTAGACAACAAGTGAAATTCTAAAATAGTGAAAAAAGAAAAAAAAACGATAGGTTTTTTCTTTGTTTTTAAGACGTTTCGTTTGTAAGTATAAAAATTACGAAAATATAAGGATTCATGTTTTAAATTATGTTGATTTTTGATTTTACAATTACAATTTTTAAAACTGTACATTTTTAAATGCACTTAACCTTTCAATTGAATGTGGAAAATTGAAAACGAATAATAAGTGAATTTGAAATCTTATATAAAAATATTTTTGGCAGGTTTTTCAATAACAACTAAAAACTAGTTAAAAAAGTTTTTCTTTACGGTAACTTAACGTATTCAATGTATTCGAATCAATAATCCAAGTGCACATTTTGCAAATGATACAAAAAATGAAACAAATTGCTCTGTAATTTTTACTACTAAAGCTAAAATCTTCCAGGCTGAAATCAAGGGCGTAACCGCTCTCCACCAGGAAGAAACAAACAATAAACCCGCGAGTGAGAAAAATTTTTAAAAAAGTTTTCAGCGGTTATGTCCCCATTATTTAGTTGCGTCATGTGTTTCTCTGCACGTGATGTTTTTTTAAAGAATGACTGGTTACTTTACCACTCATCTATTTTCACCCTGATAGAATTTATCTTTAGTCTGTATTTATCGCTTCATAAATAACCAGGTTGGTGCAATTAGATGGATGCGAAAAAATGGGGTCTATTTTTATTTGTCCGCTTTTGGTTTTCCCGAGTAATACTGAATAACCTTTGAACGTGTTCATACTCCTAGAGTGGTTTATTCCTTGATTTGAATTAGTTTTTTACATTTTTTTTTATTTTCGGTTAATAATAAAACAGTTAAAAAAATTTTAAAATTGATTAACATATTTAGACGACGGGTACGAATATATGAATAAAGTCAATTTGTCAATAAAAGACCTGCTTTAATAATACTTTTCAGATTATAGCTACATAATAGTAGACAAAAGTTTTCATTTATACTTGGTTTAATTTTAATAAACGATAAATGAATAGGACCATAAAAAAATGCCAAACTGGATAATTTTTTTTTAAATTTTGACTGAGGTCATTTTAAATTTAAACGCTGATTTAAAAGAGGAATATTTTAATCAGAAAATATTTTGAATTATTTTTACTTTTTTTAAATATATAAAAACTGCTTTGTAATTTAATTTAGTTTCAATCGAAAGGAACAAATACTGATGAATTAAAAAAGTTACCCAAACAAGAAAAAAGTTTTTTTTTGAACTATCGTGCCATTTAGTTTTACAATATTTCCTAAAAATTGGTTGGGTTTTCTTTTAACATAGTTATTTTAAAAATAAAACTAAAATTTCAGACTACTAAAAATTTTTGTCTTAATTTGTTTAAAACAAATTTTCTTTAAGAAATTAGCAGGTTTATGAAACTTCTGGACCCTGTTCGCTTCGATTTGGGTCTGTCTTTTTATACAGACCGGTATGCGTAAAAAACGGTCGCAGTCCCAAGCGGACCGGGTGCAAAATCTTTATAAATAGCACTATAGAATTTTTTGTTAATTTTTTTAAAAAATATTTTAACAATAAAATAAAAATTTTACAATACTGAAACTTCGAAACTTTGTCTTAATTTATTTAGCATGACCGTCCTTTAAGAAATTGCCTTTTACTGCTATATAGCTTTTTAAAACCAAATTGCCGTAGATATTTAACGATATAACAGTTTATATGTGTTTAAATTTAGTAAAATGTGACATATTAAATTTGGTATATCAGAAATAAATAATCAAAAAAATAACATAATTTTTTACCCATAGCCAGCTATGAAAAGCTTTCGCAAACGAAGGATTTCTTTCACAACAAATCTCAAACATCGTTCGAATTATTTTTTTAGAAAATCAATCTTATTAGATTTTTTTTATTTTTCTTCTTGTTGCGGAATTAATCATTTTAAACAAGTTTGAATGTGACAAACAAGCTAGCTTAGTCTACTTATTTATGAGATAATGCAACAGCGTGCGTTAAATAAAAAAAAACAAACACGCGAAATAATATTTACATAATGAATGGGTTTTAAAGTATTATAGGTATTAAATACGTTGGTGTTCTTAAACACAATTTAGTCATTTGAGCATAGCATTACTAACCGACTTTTAAACAGCTTAACATCGCTTTCAGGAACAACGGTCGGTGGAATAAAATATTTATGAAAAAAAACTCATCAGGTGAACAGTCCTAGGTTCTCATATGCAGAAGAAGGTTATACAGCTTTTCCTAAAAATATAATAACGGAGATTATTTCCTAAAATTTGAGTTAAATGGACACCGGAAGAAGTTTTTGCTTTGTCGTTAAGACGTCTCCGATGATTTTTGGCACGAAGCCAACAACGATTGTTGACGTTTCTCACTTTTACAATATTACTCTACTATAGATAAATAAGCAGATGAAAACAAATACGAAAGATATAATATTTATTTTGCTTAAAACCATGTTGACACGTTTTGTATTATTTCTTTGACGTATTTGTTTTCATCATAAGATCGCTGTTTCCTCGAGAAAAATCTAATACCAGTGTTATTCGGCCAAAAGCACAAAGTTGTGAACAAATTTACATGCAAAAAATAATAAAAAAATAAAAAATAAATATTCATAGATGGTACAAAGTCCCATACGTGTACCAATTATCGATTTGACTGATCGAAAAGTAAAATACGCATGTGAAACATTCTTGTACCCCAAATCGGACTTGTGGACCTCAATTTTGAGGTTATTTTTTTGATGTAAGTCTTCTGTAAAAAGTTATGAGCTCATTAAAGCACAAAAATTGCCTATTTTTGGTATGTACAATTTATGTCTAAGCCACAAAATAAAATTAAAAATTCTATTTTTACATTACTAAAAGTCTGAAGAATTTAAAAATATCTAAAAAACTTAAAAACTCGTTAGTCACATGGAGCACTAAAAACATGGACAACAATTTTTTATTTGGCTTTAAAAGCTAATTTAAGCTTATTTTTGCTAATATTAGTTATCCTAAGCAAAACTTAAAAATTAAGCTAAATTGTATTTTGACATTTTTTATTTGATTATACGTTTTTGACGAATTTTCTTTTTTTCAAAATTGAAATTAAGCCCATTTTTAACTGGTTGTCATACAAAAATGGCAGACACTAGAAAATTTTTTAAACTATATTCAGAGCCATCAGACTCTGGGCAATCCGAAAAAAAATTTTTAAGTTATAGAAAAGCTTAATAAAAAGTTTTTTTAACACCATAAATTGTACATACCAAAAATAGGCAATTTTTGGGCTTAAATGACTCATAACTTATAATGGAAAATTTTAATCGTAAAAATGACCTCAAAAATAATGTCTGCGTATTTGATTTGGGGTATTCTATATGCGTATAAAAGTGTTCTATATGCGTATTTTACTTTATGATAGATCAAACTAATAATAGGTACACGTATGGGACTTTTACCTTCATAGATAACTTATATACATCAGCAAAACACTACTAGGAAAAATCTAAACACCATTTAAAAAAACACAATTCAAAACAAAAAAAAATTGCATCGGGTAAAGTTTCCATTTACTTTTTTCTAATATTTGGTAAGAATTTTAAAAACATAATTTCCCAAAACAAACCATATTTGTACCCAGTTTGGAACCCAAACCAGCAGATTCTTGACCTTTAATTTTGACAAAAAATTTAGGATACGAAATTATGTTTTTAAGATAAAACCTGGATAGAATATATAATTTAATTCAAATCGTGGTTTGTTTTGTCCAAAATTCTGAGTGAAACCACATATATGCATAATGCATACGAAAAAAGCGATATTTACATTAAAGTTGTAGTCACTTTAGCAAACACAAGAGACTAATATTGCTGTACTGAATATACAAGAGCACACAAACAAATATGTTACCTCAGAAAAAAACTTGAAAATCAGCTGTTTAGTTCCCTAAAATAGATTTTTTGTTTTATTTGAGTAAAGTTGAGTGACGTACCGCGCGGTATAAAATTTACATCATTATTAAAATATAAGATTTTCATTGAAAAAAATTTTAAAATTACATAATTAATAAAAAAAAAACAACACAATATTTTGCGTCATTTTTTATAATGGTAACAGAACCGATAATTATTTTGTTCCCATTATAATTTAAGTAAATTATTTCGCTTTATACGGCGACATGGTTTCAGATATCGTTAGACCAATATAGTTCGTACGTTTTTTTTATCACTATATATATATATATATATATATATATATATATATATATATATATATATATATAAAAAAACACATTATGAAAGAAATAAAATAGTAAAATAAATTTGGTTTTTTTTCGGCTTAACAAAACGAGTCAGTCCAAATTCCGTCCAAATTTTAATTTATGATTTAGTTTTCTCTGGAGGGTAGGGGCTTGTCCACATGGGAGTGACAGACAAGTGACAACTCGCTTGTTTACACAATGTCACTTATCGTTGCGGTGTGAAGGTGTTTAGTTCTTTTTAACAAGAATTCAAAACACAAAAACATTTTTTTCTGAATCAGTTTTTTTTTAAATTTTTTTAAATAAAACGAAAATTTTTTTAAAAAAATGTAAATTCCTTATCGGGTTTATAAAAAAATTGAAACTCATAATTGCATTTAACTAGACAAAAACACAATAAGTTTTATTATTGTTTTTTAACAAACTAAGAAAATTCATAAAAATACAATTTTTAACATAAAAGGAAATAGGACGATTTATAAACTCAAATAATTATATTCCACAATGTATTCATAAATTCATAACGCGTCATTTTGACAATAAAATGACCGTATAAACGGACAAAGGCGAGCGCCGCGTAATAAGTATTCAAACGGAAATCGTTATGCAATACAGTGCGTTTTTCTTTGTGTATAAAACTTAACATCCGCATAATTGCACGCAACTTGCATTTTCTTTTTTTTTTTTGGTTTGAAAAAAGATTTCTGCAAGTGATAATTATAACTTGATTAATACTACTGTCGTAAACTTAACACGCTTCCGATATTTATTGCTGTTTTTCTCCTCGTGAGTTTTAAAATAATAGTGTTGCAAAGTTTGTTACCATAAATGGTGGTGTAATTTTATTAATTTCAGACAGGCCTAATTTTGGTAACGAGTCGCTGTTTTTGCTACCATTATAAATTAATAACAAATCAGTCATTGATATAAAAATTTTACATAATTTTTTATTTGTCTTTACATTTAAAAATGCGAAATTTTTTTATCCTGCTATTCAAACATTGAAAAAAAGTCTGTTGTGTATTAGGTTAGGTACTATAGTACCTAACCTAGTACTGATGTTCTTCAATATGATTCTCCAGGGCTTCGGTCATTTAAGGCGAATAGAGCTCCGAAGCTCTGTCCTTCATATGAGCGATTTAATCTTTATTTAAGCTTAAAAAAATGCTTTAGGTTATTCTGTGTGCATTTAACATACTTTTTCTTACAGCTTCAATTAGTTTAGTTACAAAAAAAAACAATGGCAAAATAATGTAATATTACCCTTTATTTATTCAAAAAATTAAGACAAAAAAAGGGCAAAGCTCCGAAGCTACGGAAAACTGAAGCATTACTAGTCTATTTTTATGTTATATCTACTGGTTCATAGTCACAAAATTTTTACATTTTAAAAATAAAACCTGCCTTAAATAGGAATATTAACTCGTTCCCGTAATTGCTTTTTCCTTGGTTAAAACTGTGAAACGTTCGTGCGATCTATGTCATACTTCAGTCATACCTTTTTTTTGCGCAAGTAGTGTCCAGTGAGCGAGCAAATTGAAATGATTAAAGCGGTACGGTGGCAAGGTAATATGCAGATTTTTGTCACGGATACTGTGTATTACGTAGGATTAAATTCAGATTTTGCCTGGGGACTTTCACCCCGCACCCACAAAAGGTGGTATTTGGAGGATCCTTGAGCGATTGCCTTCAGAGCTGACTCTTGGATCAGGGCAATGAACCCAGCGAAACATTAGTAACCAGAGTTTGCTAAAAAACGTCTCAGCTGGCGGGGCCTTGGAAAACTAAGGATGCAACCCCAGGGTTCACTACCGGATCTTTTAAGGTTAAATTCAGCTTTTGGCTGGGGACTCTGTTTGCTAATGTTTCGCTGGGTTCATTATCCTGATCCAAAGGTCAGCTCTAAAGCCAATCGCTCAAGTATTACGTAGGATAGTTCATGTTGCAAAAATTTGCATATTTCTACTGTACTGCTTTAACCATTTCAATTCGCTCGCTCACTGGGCACTATTCGCGCACAAAAAGTTATGTATGACGGAAGTAAAACGTAGGTCATGCAAAGAGTTTACCACGGTAAGGTTTACGTACGACATTTGTCATACAAAAATACCACCACCGTGAAACGAAGGTTTAAGAAAAGACCTTCACAGGAACGGGTTAAGTCTATTTCCACCTTTTTTTAATAATTTTTTCTATTTGTACGATTTATTTTTTATTTTAGTTGAAAGAAAATTTGGGTTTTTTTTGTATTGTTTTGTTGAATCTAAAGTGCATGTGACTTTCCTGTTATTTAAGAAAACCTAAAGAAAGTATATTCGATCTTGTTATTTGCAACAAAAAATAACGTTCGATAATTTCGCTTGTTTATTTTATAAATTTTTCTGCATACCAAAAAATACGTTTTTTTAACTTAAGATTTCTAGGTCCTTTTAGGACACTGTAAGTGCAAAAATTTTGTTAAATTTAACTTTTCTTAGCTTATTTCTAGGTTCTACTTACCATAACCATATTATGAAGAGCGGATTTCATGGAGTTCGTTGAATGGCTTTTCTGATCATTTTCTGTCGCATTCTTACTCACTTCCTGTTTTTTTCTGCTCTTTTTGGCGTTATTCCAAGAACCGAAACGTAAATGGCGATCTTTCAGTGCTTAGCGCAGATCAAACACAGTTTTATGCTAATAGCAACATTTTATTATTTTCCCCATTCGGAAACGACAATGCGATCAAAATTGCAACAATTTAAGTTTAAAACACGTTTTATATTTTGGCTTTATGTAAATTTAAAAATCATTCCAATAAATTTTTAATCTAATCTAATTTAAATTAAAATTTAACTGTCACAAAATATAAAGCAATTTTGTGTTGGAAAATATCTGGGGTCTAAATGCCTATGCTATATTTATTAAGGCTAGTTTACACCATACGTGGGCGGGGAGGGGAGGGATGAGGAATTAAAAAAAGCCAAAAAAAGCCCGATTACTAATACACGCCATAGATGAACAAGGGGGGGTAGGCTGGGGTCCACCCCCCCCTTGCCTCGAAATTTTGGGCCCCCCCAAGGAAAAAATCCAGGGAGGGCCCCCCTCCCCCCCAAATTTTAAAATTTTTTACCCCTGACCCATACATGGGCACGGGGGGGGGGGGGTTGGGGGGTTAACCCCCCCAAATTCTGAGAAGTGGGGTTTAACCCCCCCCACTCAGAAGTGGGGGGGGGAGAAAAAGTTAACCCCCCCAATTTTGGAAAAATGAAGAAAAAAAAGTCTTTAAAATGACTTCTAACTGCCTCCAAACTTAAGTTTTGAGGTCAAAATAAGCTCAAAAATGCAATAAAAAGGGCTTTTTGACCTAAAATTAGTGTTTTTAACCTATTTTTCCTTCAAAATCGAAAAACGATATGGGTAAAATGCACTCCAGAAAAAAAACGATATGGGTATTTTGCGTTTTTCGGATTTTAATCCCCCCCTAATTTGGGGCTTAACCCCCCCACTCCGGACCAACTTGCCCATGTATGCCCTGACCCCCCTCTAGATTTTGAAATCTGACCCCCTCCCCTCTTGAAAAAATTTTAAGTACTTTTTTATACTAAATTTTATTGCAAAAACGTGAATTTTTAACACAAATTTGTTTTTACACCCTTTTTATACCTAAATATTGCTTTTTATTCATAGATGAACACGGTCAAAAAGCTAGGGTGGGGTGTTTACCCCGGGTAAATGAAATTTCAAAATCTAGGAATACACCCCCATAAAAATTAGAGATACCCCGGACACACACCCTAAGGCCCTAAACTATGAGGGTCCCAGTACTAAAACCGCTAAAAATTGGGTATTTGAGGTATACCTCAAAAAATTTTGGGACCTCCCTCTCCAATTTCAGGGGGCAGGTACCAGGTATACTCCACCCAAAATCCGGGAGGCTGTCCACCTTCCTAGTCATACGCTCACAAATTTCATGCTCTGGAGCTCCGGCCATTTAAAGCAGAAGGAACTTCAAAGCTTTGCCTTCCTTACATCCAAAGTTTACGGCTAAATGACGGTAAACCCTACCACACAGCCCCTCCTCCGCAAGACACTAAAAAAACAACCTAATAAAGAAACTACAAGGTTTAGTCCATACATGGACAAGTTGGTCTGTAAAGGGAGGGGGTTAAACCGTTAAACCCCAAATTAGGGGGGAGGGATTAAAATCTGAGAAACGCAAAACACCCATATGGTTTTTTTCTGGAGTGCATTTTGCCCAATATCGTTTTTCGATTTTATATGGAAAAAATAGGTAAACAACGCTAATGTTAGGTCAAAAGCCCTTTTTATTGCATTTTTTTTAGCTTTTTTACTGTGTAAACCATTTATTTTGACCTAATAATTTAAGTTTGGAAGCAGTTCGAAGTCATTTTAAAGACATTTTTTTCTTTATTTTTCCAAAATTGGGGGGTGTAAGAGTAGGTGTGTTAAACAAGCCCCATGTCTCAGAGTTTGGGGGAAGGGTATTTATTAACCCCCCCGGTGCTTATGCATGGTTTAGTCGAATTGCCATCGTTTGTTTTGTTACATTAGTAAATACTAAGTTTTTTGTTAAAAAAATATCTCTACGAAATAGAAAAAAACGCTGTTTTTCATACTGCAATAACATAAAATATGCTATTGCTATGCTTGTTAAGAACTGTAACCAGCCGTTCCATCTAAGAACTGTGTTAAACCTTTGTCACTGGACGAGTTATGTATGGTGACTTTGAGACTTTTGCTTCGCGTCGCGTTCGTTAGCGGTTTGTTCGGAACTTCGGCAGACAGAGCCGTGGAGCCGGACAGATTCGACCCTCGGTGAATTTGCTGAAAGGTAGCGAATGTCAGTAATAGCCTGCCGATCTCATAAGTAATGGTGAAATGGGATAAATTACTAGTGATGGGCAGTTCCAGTTCCGGTTTCGGATGTTTCGGGTAAAATTTGGAATTCCGGTTCCGGTTCCTGTTCCGGACTTTTGAAAAATCTCAATTCCGGTTCCGGTTCCTGTTCCGGATTTTTGGAAAATCTCAATTCCGGTTCTGGTTTCGGTGTTCCGAGGGTTTAGTAGTTCTTCCCATCACTATATATTACTATAAAACAACTTGCGATTGAATCAATTTACAAATCAAAATACACTGTAGTCCAACTGACAGATCCAACCAAACCCGAAACGTTTTATCATTATGTACGTAACTTAATACAATAGAAACAGTACTGTGTGCTGGTACAGAGTTTTGGGCGGTCATATGGAAAATCTCCCCAGCCCCTTCCCTGCTAAAAAAACGTTTTGTTTTAGTTTTTGTCGCAATTAACGCGTCGTCGATTTAGGACTGGAGTTGGAATTTATTTGGAACTGCTGGGACGGTGACGACAATCAACGTTTAAAAAGAGTCCAAAACATGTCTAAAATTAGGAGCGAAACATATATTTAAACAGACCTGTGCACGGTCTGGAAATGCCCCCCCCCCGTTTTATTGGAGAATTTGCCCCACCCCGTTTTATTGCCCCCTCCCCGCCAAAAAACGAAAAAGTACCCTAAAATTATGGCGCCATTTTTGACCTATGATGACGCCATCATCGCGAATTTTTTTGCAGATTTAGCCTATTTCAATGTATTTTAAGCCATTTTATACCTATTTTTACCTTTATTTCGCTTTTCCTCTTCTTT
>JASAMX010007116.1:0-35598 GCA_030248175.1 Microlaimidae sp. YZB2_3
GTACTTCGTTCAGTTACGTATTGTTTCGATTTCTTACGCAAAATTTAATCAACCACTAAGTGAAGTTAGTCTCGGTAAGAAGTGTTCGGTTTTCCAATGGATACAAAAATGATTATAAATTATTAGTCGCTTCGCTTTTGGATTGAACACCTTTTCTAAAAAATATCTTTCGAGATTTTAAAGCATTATATATTAAAAAAAAGTTTTTTTTTGTCTCCTTTTGAAAAATGAAAAAATATCGGAATTAAATTAAAAAAATCAGTATATATAGAATTTGATTTCTTTTTGACTGACCATTATTTTTAAAAAATAATTATGTCTTTTTTCTTTTCGCTTCGCTTGCAAATCAATCTAAAAGACCAAAAAACTTTTTCGTTTAGTTGTATTGTCTTGTTGCAGATTTGTCTAATATGTAGGGAAAATTATAATTGTTTCAGCATAAGATCTGGTTTCGGGAATGGTTTTTTTTTTTCAAACAGGACAGGATAATGAAATTGCAAATTAAAACAAAAACTGTGTTAAAAATGTTCAATTAAAACCCCATTTCGGAATTTGGTTGGAGGTTATACCTGCCACCCGATTCATCGCATTAACCATACATGGGCGCGGGAGGTGGTAGGCCCCCGATGCTGAGAGGGTAATTCCCCACTCAGAAGTGGGGGGGGGAGAAAAGGTTACCCCCCAGTTTTGGAAAAATGGAGAGAAAAAACACAATATAATATTATTGCATGGACTCATCGTGAAATATTAGGAAACCTAATATTTATTTATTAATTTAAACAAGATCTGTTTTTTAGAATACTATAATTTGGAAAAAAAGAAAGAATACGTATTCAAAGCACAATATCTATTTCAAACTATAATCATGTTTGTTATTTTGTGAATCTCACATTCTCTATCTCACGACCTTTCAGAAACGAATTAAGGCTCTCCCATTTGTGTTAACACGATTACCACCTGTTGTGAATATCACTTAGGATGGATTTACCCGAGATTTTTAGAATATTTTATATCAATAGGAATCTACAGAGTTAAAATTGTATTAGCCTAGAAAATACAAGTATCAAAATTTTCGACCTATATGTATAATTTAAAAAATTTACAAAAGCACAGGAAAAAAAGAAACAAGAAAAAAGTTTTAAAACGAACGACAAATAAGTTAGGTGTTCACCCCTTCCCCCGCTTCCCCTAAAACAAGAAAGACATATTTTCCACAAAAATTAGATTGTGGTTTTTCGTTTGATCTTATCTCAACGCACTCACAACCTCCTCCGTACGTTTATAGGTGTTGCTGCATACAAATCATCTAGTTATTTTTAATTCCAGGTTATAATCGTTTCTTTTTTTAGAAATAAAATGTTATAATTTTTTTTGTTTTAAAGTTTACCAGGTAAACAAAAATACAAGAATTAAGGTTATATACTTATATTACCTTAATATGTTTAGCCAACCGAACAGATTTTATACTAAAGTAAGTTGTAAAAAACATGCATGAACAAGTCGCAAGATACTTTTATTTGCAACAAAAATATATAATAAAGGATTTTAGCAAAACTGCGGGGAATGGCCCAATACCCAATTTAATTTAATATCTGTTATTATATATTTTTTCCTGCACCTGACATATAATGAAAACGAACATAACATATATACCACTCGTGAAGAGGTATAGAGAAGAGGTTATGGCCATACATGGGCAAGTTGGTCCGGAGTGGGGGGGTTAAACCCCAAATTAGGGGGGGTTAAAATCCGAGAAACGCAAAATACCCATATCGTTTTTTTTTCTGGAGTGCATTTTACCCATATCGTTTTTCGATTTTGAAGGAAAAATAGGGAGAAAACGCTAATTTTAGGTCAAAAAGCCCTTTTTATTGCATTTTTGAGCTTTTTATTGCTTAAAACATTCATTTTGACCTCAAAACTTAAGTTTGGAGGCAATTAGAAGTCATTTTAAAGACATTTTTTTTCTTCATTTTTCCAAAATTGGGGGGGGGTAACCTTTTCTCCCCCCCACTTCTGAGTGGGGGGGTTAAACCCCCCTTCTCAGAATTTGGGGGGTTAACCCCCCCAACCCCCTCCCGTGCCCATGTATGGTTATGGCCTGATGAATCGGGGTGGCAGGTATAACCTCCAACCAAATTCCGAAATGGGGTTTTAATTGAACATTTTTAACACAGTTTTTGTTTTAATTTGCAATTTCATTATCCTGTCCTGTTTGAAAAAAAAAAACCATTCCCGAAACCAGATCTTATGCTGAAACAATTATAATTTTCCCTACATACTTAACAAATCTGCAACAAGACAATACAACTAAACGAAAAAAAGTTTTTTTGGTCTTTTAGATTGATTTGCAAGCGAAGCGAAAAGAAAAAAAGACATAATTATTTTTTAAACAATAATGGTCAGTCAAAGAAAATCAAATTCATATATACTGATTTTTTTAATTTAATTCTGATATTTTTCATTTTTCAAGAGCTATACAAAAAAAACTTTTTTTTAATATATTATGCTTTAAAAAACGAAAAGATATTTTTTAAAGCAAAAAAGGTGTTCAATCCAAAAGCGAAGCGACTAATAATTTATAATCATTTTTGTATCCATTGGAAAACCGAACACTTCTTACCGAGACTAACTTCACTTAGTGGTTGATTAAATTTTGCGACAAGTTTAAAACGTTGTAGATATATATACCTCAAAAAAACTCAAATCTGTCGCATTCCCACGTTGTCGAGCTTGCAGCGCACGCACGAAAAGAATATCTATCCCGCGTCCAAAAAAAAAGAAGTCCGCGGGAGGAGAGGATTTAGAAAACTCAGATTTTTTATGTTTTACTGGAGACACAAAAAAATAATCGCAGATGTAACGTCTCGAAAACGAGGTTAAACGCTCGTCTTTGCGGAAATCAATATAGATTGCGTATCAGGAGGCATTGGTTAAAATATCTGGATAATAAATCCTCGATATCCTTGTTTGATTCTGCAAGCAACGTGTTGAATTATGGTTGTGAATAGTCTCGTTAACACGATCCCACAACATAAAAAAGCAGCCTCTAATATTTTATGGTGTATTAAGTCATAGGATGGCAGCATCCCGGATTTTTTTGTGAGGGAGTGGAGCGAAATCTGGGGGTTATACTATACATGGAAACATAGGTGGACAGCCTCCCGCATTTTGGGGGGTATACGATACCCAACCCCCGAAATTTGGGGGAGGGGGTGTCCCAAAAAAAAATTTTTTTTTGTGTATACCTCAAATACCCCATTTTAAGCGTTTTTAGTACTGGGATCCCCCAAATTTTAGGGGGCGGGTGTCCGCCTGTCCGGGGTACCCCCAAATTTTAAAGGGGGGAAGGTGTCGTGTCGGTTATAATCGGAATTTTTGGAGGTATAACCACCCAAGTCCCAAACCCCCCCCCTTACCCACCTATAATACATGAAAGAAATTTTGGTCTGGTCTAGAGTGGAAGCGGACTAAACCCCGATTTAGAGGGGAAGAGTGATAAAAATCCGAGGAAAGTATTTCTAACAGATGATAATTTTCTGGAGTGCATTTTACCATACATGGGCACGGGGGGGGGGGTTGGGGGGGGTTAAACCCCCCCCCCCAAATTCTGAGAAGTGGGGTTTAACCCCCCCCCCCCCACTCAGAAGTGGGGGGGGGGGGCAAAAGTTAACCCCCCCCCAATTTTGGAAAAATGAAGAAAAAAAAATGTCTTTAAAATGACTTCTAACTGCCTCCAAACTTAAGTTTTGAGGTCCAAATGAATGTTTTAAGCAATAAAAAGCTCAAAAATGCTATAAAAAGGGCTTTTTGACCTTAAATTAGCGTTTTTTACCTATTTTTCCTTCAAAATCGAAAAACGATATGGGTAAAATGCACTCCAGAAAAAAAACGATATGGGTATTTTGCGTTTCTCGGATTTTAACCCCCCCCCCCTAATTTGGGGTTTAACCCCCCCACTCCGGACCAACTTGCCCATGTATGCATTTTACCCATCTCGTTTTTTTTTATTAAACAAATCGCATATTTTTTATGTTAAAAACCATTTTTATTGCATTTTAAAGTTTCTTTTGGAATGCCAAAAACGGTCAACTAGACCTAAAAACTTAAGTTTGGATAATATTTTAAAGATATTTTTTTTATTTTCCAAAATTAGAGATAACCCTTTCAACAACAAAATAGGATCTCCAAGTTTTAGCGGGGTTTTCGGAGTACCCTTAAATCTAACATACAATGGTTATAGTTTGTTTTTTTTTGGGGGGGGGGAGCATACATGAGCATGGACCGGCACGCTAGGGGGTGGCTACCCCGGGTAAATGGCCCTTTGAAAGCTAGGAGGGGGGCCTAGGGGGGTCCGTACCCCCAAGCTTTTTAGGGGGGGTCCACCTGGGGTAGACCAGTTTGAAATCCAGAGGGGGTCCGATTTCCAAACAAAGTCACATTAAATTACTTAAGTTTTTAGATTAGAAGATTTTATTGCACAGGTCACAGTTATGACAATCACGTACAATACGAAAAAAAAATCACTAATATCAATAATATCAAGTTACAAAATAGGATTCAGAACTTTTATAAATAGAGCTACGAAAATTCAATTGCACGAAATTTACAACAGAAAAAATAATAATTATTAATTAATATAAAATTAATATAAAATTTTATATACTAAATAGGCTATTTATGTATAAAAAGAGTACAAAAGTACTGTATTTTTACTACAAAATTGTGTTTGTGACATTAAATTTTGGCTTAAATTTATACCCAAAATTTGGCTCGGAAGGGAGGGGGAGGGGGTCAATTTAGAATTTCAGAGGGGGTAGGCGGTAGGGTATTAAAATTTAAAAATTTTGGGTGGAAGGGGGCCCCTAGATTTTTTTCTAGGGGGGGTCCGGAATTTCGAGGCTAGGGGGAAGTGGACCGCACCCTACTCCCTTCCCTATGCTCATGTATGGGGGGAGCGTTATAATTTCTTCCTGCCACCCACCTATGGTACGGTTTTCCCAACACTACATTTTCCCAATCCTAAGTTTATAAATTTGATTTAAACCGCAAAATTTTACCAAAAACTCTTTTAAAATTTCTAAAGAAAACCAGGTAAAAATTATTTTTAGGTTAAAAAGCCATTTTAGTTGCATTTTTTTAGTTTTTTTTTTGCTAAAAATACTCATAAACCTTTTCGAATTAGAGGTGGTGTGTTAAACTCCTCACCTCACTTTGATCGCCCGATGATCATGTATGTATGCCCTCAAGATAAAAGATCCTCCAATAAATATCATTTCTATTTTAATTTAAACACAATTTTACTAGGAGTGACAGCGTCCCAAAAATACTAATTACACAGTAATAAAATACTTTTCCTTAAAATTTCGTAATTTTGAACTGCAGACCTGTGCACGGTCTGGAAATGCCCCAAACCGCTTTATTGGAGGATTTGCTCCCACCCGTTTTATTGCCCCCCCCCCGCCAAAAAATGAAAAGTACCCTATAATTATGGCGCCATTTTTCACCTACAATGACGCCATTATCGCGAATTTTTTGCAGTTTTTAACCTATTTCAATGCATTTTAAACCATTTTAGACCTAATTTTACCTTATTTACACTTTTTTGTCTATTTTTTTCCTTTTCCCTTCTTTTTTTCTCCTTTTTTTTCTCTTTTTTTTCCTCCCCTGCTTGCCCTTCCCCGTTTCAAAACAGTTGATCCCCTCCTCCCCTTCCCCCCCGTTTTGAAATAGACCCCCAATATAACCCCGGGGGCAGTGCACAGTTCTGAACTGTATCCATATGGATTCTATATACCACCCTTATTGAAAAAATAAGTTTGCTGAAAAAATACAGTATAAAAAGGTACGAGAACGCAATATTTTTTCATTATTTCGTGTAGGAATGTATAAGAAAAATGCAACGCCGCAAAATATAAATTCCAATTCCAAACGCTGTCCAAAGTGTATTAACCATGTCAAATCGGTTTTTCTCGGGAATAAACAAATCATTTGGGATCCCTTTCTCGGCGATCGCGCAATAACTCATTTTTTTTAAAAAGACAAACAATCATTTCCTAGATATATACTATACACACAGGGAAGTAAGTAAGTATCTGTTTATTATTATATAAATAAAGCGACAAAGAAGACGGAATCGGGTGAAATTCAAAAAATCCAGCCAATTCGCGTCAAAATGACACTTAACCACTATTGAACCCTAGCTTTCTTTTCGGAAAAGGGGCCAACGAACAGAACAAAAAAACCTACGAACCAGTAGTAGCGCTCAAATAAGGCTCCATCTAATGATGTTAAGCATAGGAGGACAGGGGTGTTGGGGCTGGGGGTTACACCTCCAAAATCTCGATTACTGCCAACACCCCCCCCAAAAAAAAAAATTTGGGGGTACCCTGGACCCTCCCCCTAAAATTTAGGGGGTCCCCCCATGCCCATCCCAGTAATAAAAACGCTAAAAATGGGTTATTTAAGGTATACCCCTTAAAAAACTT
This sequence comes from Microlaimidae sp. YZB2_3, assembly GCA_030248175.1. Classification (NCBI taxonomy): domain Eukaryota; kingdom Metazoa; phylum Nematoda; class Chromadorea; order Desmodorida; family Microlaimidae; species Microlaimidae sp. YZB2_3. Next base: position 6,489 of record JASAMX010007116.1, read on the forward strand.
TTGGTAACCCCCCCCCGCCAAATTTCGGGGTCGGGTATACACCCTCAAATCCGGGAGGCTGCCTTTTCCCACCTATAATGTTAAGAAATTAGTAATATTTCTCTCTCTCCATGGCCGGGTTGCACCATAAATACCTAAATCGGAAGCTTAAGTGGCTACTTAAGTAACTTTGCTCAGTAGCTCGAAAAATCGGGTCGCACCATAAAATACTTAACAAAGTAGCTACTTAAGTACATACATGGGCAATTTGGTCCGAAGTGGGGGGTTGTTAAACCCCAAATTAGGGGGGGAGGTTAAAATCCGAGAAACGCAAAATACCCATATCGTTTTTTTTCTGGAGTGCATTTTACCCATATCGTTTTTCGATTTTGAAGAAAAAATAGGTAAAAAACGCTAATTTTAGGTCAAAAAGCCCTTTTTATAGCATTTTTGAGCTTTTTATTGCTTAAAACATTCATTTTGACCTCAAAATTTAAGTTTGGAGGCAGTTAGAAGTCATTTTAAAGACATTTTTTTCTTCATTTTTCCAAAATTGGGAGGGGGTTAACTTTTTCTCCCCTCCCCCACTTCCGACTGGGGGGTTAAACCCCTTTTCTTAGAATTTGGGGGGTTAACCCCCCCTGCCCATGTATGCTTAAGTACCATTTTGACTACTAAACTAAGTATTTCGACGTTTTTGTTGCAGAGGCTGCGCGTTTAGATTAAAATGACAGGAATTTTATCAGATACTTCCGGAAATAGGGGAACCAATTGATCTGATAATGAAAAATGCCTTCTCGTACAGTAGTATGAAAATATTTACAACGCAGTTTTCTCTTGTATTGTATTGTATTGTATTTATTTTTGTCTACGACTGGGACATACAAAGCAATAGAAACATTGCACTGATTTAGTATGCACCGAGGAACAAAAGACTAGTAATATGATAAATGAAATACATTAAGCCAAAGGTCAGCCAACCAACCACTTCTGTCCCATTAGGATTCGCGACTCCCATGAGAAATAAGCGATTGGCAACCTAAAGCAAAAATGACTGATGTATTTCAAGATTTTAGAAAAAATTACATATAAACATAACATTTAAATAAAATTATATTACGAAAAAACAATTAAATCACATTATAAAAAGGAATATTTCCAAAAAGATTATGTAAACAGATATAATCACGCATTCGACAATAAAATAACGACAGAAACAAAAGAAAGGGCTTGAAAATCTTTGGGAAATTTAATAAAACGGCTCTTTCTGCTATTCTACATAATTTATACAAATTATAAAATAATAAGCCTTAATAATAACAATAAAATAATTTTAATAATTTGTGTCTCCTATAGTAATGTTCGTGCCCTTCAATATCATTCTCTGGAGCTCCAGTCACCCAAAACTGAAGCTCCGCCTCTTTCATGAGAGATTGAAAGCTTATTTAACCCATTTCTGTGATGGCCTTTTCCCCTAATACAAGCATACATGGGCACGGGGGGGTTGGGGGGGTTAACCCCCCCCCCAAATTCTGCTTAGGGGGGTTTAACCCCCCCCCCCCCCCCCACTCAGAAGTGGGGGGGGAGAAAAAGTTAACCCCCCCCCCCCAATTTTGGAAAAATGAAGAAAAAAAATGTCTTTAAAATGACTTCTAACTGCCTCCAAACTTAAGTTTTAAGGTCAAAATGAATGTTTTAAGCAAAGCTCACAAATGCAATAAAAAGGGCTTCTTGGCCTAAAATTAGCGTTTTTAAACTATTTTTTCTTTAAGATCGAAAAACTATATGGATAAAATGCACTCCAGAAAAAAAACGATAATATGGGTATTTTGCGTTTCTACGATTTTTAACCCCTCCTAATTTGGGGTTTAACCCCCCCCCACTCCAGACCAATTTGCCCATGTATGAATACAAGCGTGAAACTTTCGTACGACAAAGGTGAAACCTTCGTCTCACAATTGTGGAATTTTCGTACGACCAATGTCAATGTCGTACGTAAACCGGTTCCCGGAAATTTCGTCTTCTACATTACGTCTTTAACATCTCGTCTTCTGCAACTCGTCTTCGGAAAGCTCGTCTTTTAAACATCTCGTCTTCGGAAACCTAGTCTTTTGGATGAGATTTTGTACACGTATTTTTTAAAGAGGATTTTCTCGTATTTTACGACTTAAACAGTAGATCAAAAACTTGTTTTTTCTTAATCCTAAGCAAAACCTAAAAATCAAGCTTAATGTTACCATGATAAACTTTTATTTAATAAGTTGTTTCGAAACCCAAAAATTAAGCAAAACTTTATTGTAGTAAATTTCTATTTAATAGTGTGCTTTTTAAATTCAGGAGTAAATACCATATTACTTTCATAAGCCTAAGCGAAACCTTAAAATCAAGCAAAACTGTATGATATGGGCGGAAACTCGCCTGGTTGAAATACGTCGTTTCCAAAATCGCATCCAAAAGACGAGATGTTTAAAAGACGAGCTTTCCGAGGACGAGATGCAGACCACGTAAACCTTTATCCGCGGTAAACACAACGTATGACCTAGGTCGTACTTAGGTCATACATAATTTTTAGTGCTTGATTAGTGCCCAGTTCAAAAATATACTTGCAAATTGGTCGGGAGGGGGGGAGGGGGGTCAGCCTCGCTAGGGGCAGGGAGTGTCAGGCCGGACCGCTCTCGAGCTTTGGGGGGGAGGGGGGCTCCCTGGATTTTTTCTAGGGGGGGTCCAAAATTTAGGCTCTAGGGGGGGAGTGGACCCCCTTTCCCCCCCAAAAAAAAAACATCTATGGGGGGTGACCCGGGGTGCAAAATTTTGAAATCTATAGGGGGGTCAGCAGGTGGGGTCCGGTGTTCAAAGCAACAGTTTTAAACTATAATAACTTTATTAATTGTTCTTTTTATGGGATAATACTACATTTATTGAATAAAAACCGATATTCTGGTGTAAAAAGGGTGTAAAAACATGAATATGTGATGAAAATTCACTTTTTTGGAAGAAAATTTAGTATAAAAAAAGTAAATAAAATTTTCCCGAGGGGGATGGGGTGGTCAGATTTCAAATTCTAGAGGGGGGTCAGGGGTAAAAAATTCGGAAATTTGGGGGGGAGGGAGGCCCCTAGATTTTTTGTCTAGGGGGGTCCCGAAATTTCGAGGCCAGGGAGGTGGACCCCCCCCCTTTCTCACCTATGTATATATTTAAGTAACAAAATAGATTAAACAAAATAGACAGGAAAAGTAGTTTAAAATAGATGAAAACGGTCACTCAAGCTAGGAAGGTGTTTACTTTTTACCCCGAATATATGATATTTCAAAATCTGGGGGAGGGAAAACTGCTCGGGGGTCGAACTCCCCTGGCTTTCTAAAGAGGGGATCGACCCGGAGTGGAAAATTTCGAAATCTATAGGGGGTCAGGTCCAGGTGGAGTCCGGTCCTAATGTTTAAAGCAAAATAATTTAAACCACTTAAAAGTTTATTTATTGTTATTTTATAGGATAATACTACATTTTATCGATTAAAATGTGTATTGAGATATAAAAAAGGTGTGAAACACGACTTTACGTTAAAAATTCACGTTTTTGGAAGAAAATTTAGCATAAAAATAAATTACTTAAAATTTTTGCCAGAGAGAAGGGGGCTTAATTTTTTTTCTTGGGGGGCTAAGGCGAAATTTCGAGGCTAGGGGGGTGGACCCCCCCATTTTCATCTCTGATAAAACACTAAAAATTTGGGGATTTTTTAATATTTTTTAAATTGTTTATTAAATTTAAATTAAAAAATTACCAAAGTTAATACACTTACAGGGCAGTTCCGAGTTCCTGATCTAAATTCCGCAGCTACAAATATCACAAAGACATAAAAAGTCCACGAAGAACAAGGTGCTTAAAGAAAAATAACAAATCGTCGTTACTACGGCAAAATGAACCACTGTGATTATAAAATACACGTGACTGTGACTCATTTCGTAGTTAGTAAGATACTGTTGGAAATTTAAAATAAGTCGCAGTCGCATGTATTTTATGCAATTTGTGGCTCATTTTGCCTTAGTTTTGGCCGCCGATCTTTCTGAAGTTTAAACAAAGATATCCGTCGACTACAAATCTCTTGCTTCACCATCTCCTGTTTTATTTTATCAGAAACATAATGTATAGTTGTTGTTGGGGTTGGCTAGACACAAAAATACTTCTTTTGCAAACCGCATTAACTTTCTCCAAAGATTAGTAATAAATAATATTAACAACAATACAGAAAGAGAAGAGTTTAAATTTAGAGTTCGTAATAATTTGTTAACGACTCTTTCACTAACTTTCCCACACCTCCACAGAAAAATTTAACCCAATCGCACTCACTAAATTTCATTTACAATTTCCTTTCCTTCCATCCAACGATTTGATATGAGCCCGAGAAAAGTATCTATAATTACCAATCCGCTCTCAATCTACTGAATAAGATGGTTATTTGCGAGAAACTCGCGAAGTAAAAACCACGATTGAAAAAAGTTTGCGCGATCTATCTGTCGCATAGTTTTTTCCGATTTTTTTTTATAAAAAATCTGCAGAAGTATATAATGTGGATGCATTTAACAACCGACAAGAGAAGAGTTTTTTTTGTTTCTTATGGTTCTTTGCTTCTCAACCTACGAATTATTACACAATAGGTATGGTATCCCAGCTAATGTTTTCTTTTCTTTGATAGCTAGAAAAATATGTGGGCAGCCTTTCGGATTTGGGGGTATAACCGACCCCCGAAATTCGGGGGGGGGGGGTGTCACAAAAATTTTTTGGGGGTATACCTCAAATACCGAATTTTTAGCGTTTTTAGTACTGGGACCGCCCAAATTTTAGGGGGGTGTGGGGTGTCCGGGGTACCCCCAAATTTTAGAGAGGGGTGGTGTCGGCTATAATCGGGATTTTTGGGGGGTGGTATAACCCCCCAACCTGCTGACCTATGGCTAGAAGAAATACTTCAAAGTGTAATACAGGTCCTTAAAATTGGAAGAGGTATGCAAGGATATTTTTTTTGAAAATTTATAACAAAAAACTTACTAAATTATTTAACTTAACAAGTAGTGAATACATGTAAACACGGTCAGCGAAGCTCAAGGAGTTTCATAAATATATATTGCTACGGGATTTAACCCCAATAAATCAAGTTTTTTTAAGGATTTTCAGCACTTACTTTTATCATAATTATCCCTTCTTTAACGTGATTCAAAAACTCTTGTTTGATTTACCATATGTTTTTATCGTAATATTGATTTTTTCATTTCATTGTGTTTTAACTTTATTATAACTGTTTTATCGACTTATATAATTTTAAAATTTTAAAATTTTGATTGTTACGTTTTGCTTATGTTTTAGAGCCTTGATAAAGAAGCACGCTGTTGTTTCGAAACGTTGGAATAAAGATCATGTTAGCTCCTTGGCTTACAATTGATTTATTGGGTTTAAATACCGTAACAATATATATTTATTAAATCATGGAACCCAATCACTAAATGAGTTTCAGTTTACTCGCGGTAAATGGAATTTTATATTTTAGGTGCTAGGCGGGGAGGGAGGATCATAGGTGTTTTTTGGGGGGGACAGAGGGGTGCACCCCCCCCCCTAGAGCCAAAATTTTGGACCCCCCCCTAGAAAAAATTCAGGGCCCCCCCCCCCCCCCCCCCCAAAGATCGAGAGCGGGCCGGCCTGACCCCCCCCTAGCGAGACTGACCCCCTCCCCCCCTCTCCCGACCAATTTGGAAGTATATTTTTTTATTTACTGTCAAAAACACAGGTTTTTAGTTAAAAACAGTGTTTAAATACACTTTTTAGGCCTAAATAGGCTGTTTTAATACATAAAATTCAATATTAGACCTAAAAACACTTAAATTATTGAGTTAAAAAAATTTTGCTAAAAAATTGGACCCCCCTGACCCCCCCTAAATTTGAAATCTCGCACCCGGGGTCGACCCCCCTAAAAAGCCAGGGGGGTCCGCCCCCCCCCCCCCTAAAAAATTTTGGCCTTCCACACGGGGGTGGACCCCCCCCTAGCGGACCCGACCAAAAACACCTATGGGGAGGATCCGGGATTCGACCTCCTGGTTTTCAAGGGTAGGTCGACACGGGCTTAGAAAATTTATGAGAAAAATAGTATAAACCTAAAATTTTTCATTGGGGGAGGGCGGGAATTAAATTTAAATTTCAAGTAAAAAAGGTCAGATATAAAAAAATTTGAATTTGGTATGCAGAAGGGGGGGAGGGCAAAATTTTTTTCTAAGGACAGGAAAATTTTTATGATCGGGGATTGCTCTGGACTCTTCCCTGCCACCAAAAGAGAACCACAAAAAATGTATATTAGAACAAAAACATAAAATTTATAAAAAAAATTGGTTCGTACATAACCTCTGGATTTCTGACGATAAATACGATTTATACAATACACCGCAAGAAAGACCAAGAATTATTCTCTCCACGCAAGGGCACAAAAAAGTAGTTTTTTTAACATTGTGAATTTTATTGTAAACTAAACCTTGAGTTTGACAGATAAAAAAAACTTTTAAGGTCGAACCACGTGTTTCAAGTTTTTTTTTAAATCATAATATAAAACACGTTTTTATACAATTATTCAATTGATACAGTTTCAATTTACAATAAAGTTTTGTTAAAATAAAAATTAAAAAAAAACAACCGTTCTATTGCTTCAATCTTATGAATTAACCTGGGCCCTCCAATTCTCATAAAGAAGGATTTCAATTTATTGTAATTTCTTAATCAATACCATCATGGGCTACATAAATAATAATGACCTTGTGTTTTTCCTATGTGAGTTATATCGTCGTTTCATTACTATGTCACAATGAGTTAAGAATCGACATTAAACACTGACATTAACTGTGACTGATTTTATCTTTTAATACACGAATACGATGAACTTAATGAGTCAGAGTCACGTTTATTTTAAACTGATTCTGACTCTTTGTGTCAGAGTAAACGACGATTTGCACACAAAAATACACCAAACAAGTCGGCGTCGAATGCAGTAAATCACACTTTTGGTGTGAATTTTCGGTAAACTATTTTTGTTAAATTTTTTGTTAATTTCTGTGTAAACTTTTGGTTTACAAATTTTTTTTCTAACTATTTCTTAGCTTTGTTGTACACGCGTATAACTATTTGTAATCTGTACGACTCATAATAAACTTATTCTATTCTAAATGCGACATACCGGATTAAATTCACGGGACTTTGATTGTATGTTTTAATTTTACTTAAAATAAAAATGCTACGTCTTATAGAAATCAAACGTCTACTTTACATCAGAAGTAAACTAAAGATAAATTCTATCAGGGTGAAAATAGATGAGTGGTAAAGTAACCACTAGTTGTTTAAGAAAAAATCACGTGCAGAAAAACACATGACGCAACTAAATAATAATTGGTTACATAACCGCTGAAAACTTTTTTTTAAAATTTTCTCGCTCACAGGTTTATTGTTTATTTCTTCCTGGCGGAGAGCGGTTACGCCCTTAATTTCAGCCTGGAAGACTTTAGCTTTAGACAGACAGATATATGATTTTTATACAACGGTCGTTCAAAAAAAGTAATAAATCAGGTAAATCAACAGAATGGCAATTTTAAAAAATCAATAAATCAATAGATCGATAATCCCTTACCATTTTTCATCGTTAGCTGCTCCACTTCCACTCCGTTGAAATCGCATAAGGCGACGGACAAAAAGAGGGTCTGATAATAACAATTATACGAATAAAGTATAGGTACTCGAACGACAATAAATAAATAAAAAATCAATCAATAAATCGATAATTACTGAGTGGTGTGTGGCTCACCTTTTTTCATAGTTAGCTGCTCCGCTCCCACTCCGTTGAAATCGTAGAGGGCCACGAATAGTGTCTGAAACTCCGCGGCCGACTCCCCGGCCGTCCCCCCGGCTCCCAGTACTATCTCTTTCCCGGCCCGCCCCCCGCCGAACGACAGGAACTGGGCTGGGCCGGGACCGGATTGTCCCGGACCGGGTTGGGGACTTAGGAGATCGTCCCTCGAACTCCACCGGGTGTCCACGAGCGGGGTGGCGGTGAAGCCCCCGCGACCGCCGCCGCCGTCAAGACCGGACGCGAGTCTCTGACCGGAGGCTTCTCGCAGTTGTTGCTGAGCTTGCATGTGCTGCTGCTGGCTTTCGAAAACCTAGAATTTTTAGGATTTAAATAACTTGGAGCCATGGGCAGCGGGGTTGGATGGAGATGGAATACTTCTACAAATAATTGCAATTTACATTCTTCTTTCCAGTTTTTTATTTAAAAAGTAAAAGCAAAAGTTTTTATTTTAGGTAATCTGAAAGCTTTTGGCATTTTAAAAAATGCCCACCATGCTTCCTTTTAAAATCAAAATGTTAAAGCTACAAATGACATCCAATTTATATCGTACAGACCAATAATATAGCAACATGCACAGATGAAAATGGGGCGGGGCGTAGAGTGAGACCCACCATCCCCGCCCCTTGCTTCAAAATTCTGGTCCCCTCTAGAAAAAATCTTGAACTGGGCTCCCACTCCCCTTCCCCCCAAATTTTTAAATTTTTTACCCTTGACTGCTGACCCCCCTCTAGAAGATAAAATATGATCCCCGCTCACTCGAGAAATTTTTTTATACTAATTTTTCTTCCAAAAAACACGAATTAACAAAAATTCATGTTTTTACACTCTTTTTATACCAGAAAATCGCTTTTTATTCAGTAAAATGTGGTATTATCCTATAAAAAACAATTATTAAACCTTTAATGGTTTAAAGTATTTTGCTTCCGACCCTAGACCCCACCTGTCTAAGTGGATAGCCTCCCGGTTTTTTTTTTTTTTTTTTTGGGGGGGGGGTCCCGAAAAATTTTTTTATACCTCAAAAACCCCATTTTTAGCGTTTTTAGTACTGGAACCCCCCAAATTTTAGGAGGGTGCCTGGTGTACCTCCAAATTTTAGGGGGGGGTGTCGGCTATTCGAGGGATTTTTGGGGGGTATTAACCCCCCCCCCCCAAATTCTGAGACGGGGGTTTAACCCCCCCCCCCATTCAGAAGTGGGGGGGGGGAGAAAAAGTTAACCCCACCCAATTTTGGAAAAATGAAGAAAAAAAATGTCTTTAAAATGACTTCTAACTGCTTCCAAACTTAAGTTTTGAGGTCAAAATGAATGTTTTAAGCAATAAAAAGCTCAAAAATGCAATAAAAAGGGCTTTTTGACCTAAAATTAGTGTTTTTAACCTATTTTTCCTTCAAAATCGAAAAACGATATGGGTAAAATGCACTCCAGAAAAAAAAACGATATGGGTATTTTGCGTTTCTCGGATTTTAACCCCCCCCCCCCCCTAATTTGGGGTTTAACCCCCCCCCCACTCCGGACCAACTTGCCCATGTATGGGTATAACCCTCTGCCCACCTATGCACCTGACCCCCTCAAGGGTTCTAAAATTTTCCGACCCGGGTCGACCTACTAGAAAGCCAGGAGGGGGGCCCGAACTTCCCCCCTAAGAGCCCCCCTTGATTTTCAAATGTTATTTATCGGGGTTGATTTGATTTATCTGTTTTGATCTATGAATCCAAGCCGCACACTAATATCAAAAATATATAATATACGGAAATATATGCAAATCCCGTGTAAAAATTGATGACGGAGTGCGCCGTCATAATGGCATACTTTACAAAACGTCATTATAATAGAAATCTTACTATAATACAGACCTGTGCAGGAAAAATCCCCGCCCCCCCCCCGTTTTATTGGAGGATTTCCCCCCCTCCCGTTTCAAAAAAATTGCCCCCATGCCCCCCCCCCCCCCGTTTTGGCCGTGCCCCCCCCCCCCCCCCGATAAACTACCGGGGAGGCGGCTTGCACAGGTCTGTATAATAGCATATAGGCATTTTTAAATAAAGGGGAATTCTGTGAAAACTGAAGAGTTCATGCGATTATAATACAGACCTGCGCACTGCCCCCCCCCCGGAGTTAAAACGGGGGGGGGCAATTCCAAAATGGGGGGGGCACGAGGGGGCAACTTTTTTGAAACGGGGGGAGGGCAATAAAACTGGGGGGCAAGCAGGGGGAAAAAGAGAAAAAAAGGAGAAAAAAAGAAGGGAAAAGGGAAAAAAGGGACAAAAAAGCGAAAATAGGTAAAATAGGTCTAACTTAAAATACATTGAAATAGGCTAAAAACTGCAAAAAAATTCGCGATGATGGCGTCATCATAGGTCAAAAATGGCGTCATAATTTTATGGTACTTTTTCATTTTTTGGCGGGGGGGGCAATAAAACGGGGGGGGGCAAATCCTCCAATAAAACGGGGGGCATTTCCAGACCGTGCACAGGTCTAAAATATTGAATATTATAATGACCTATTTTGAAAATGCCATTATAATGGCATACGCTGTTGTAAATTTACACACAGAAGTTGTACATTTTTCGTTGTATTTATACATGGGATGGGCACGGGGGGGATAATTAACCCACCTCCCCAAACTCCTAGATGGGGAGTTTAACACACCCTCCCCCCACTCAGAAGTTGGGTGGAGAAAAGGTTAACACTCACACTCCCCAGTGGCGTGCCCAGGGGGGGGCGGGGGGGCGGCCGCCCCCCCCCCCCGAAATCCGGCGGAGCCGGATTTTTTCGTAAGGGGGGACCCTTACGTTTTTTGAATTTTGGGAGAGAAAATTTTTTTTCTTAAATATTAATACAGAAACTTTCCTGATGCCTTCCAAAAGCATATTAATAGTCAAAAAACCTAATTTTCCCCGCTTCGCGGGTAGTTTAAATTGACAATTTATCTCAGTTTTTCGATTTCAATCGATTTTGCCGCTCAATAGTTAAGGCATACATGTTAAATAAAACTACTATTAACACTATTAACCTTTTATTAACGTTTTAAACACATGTTTTAAATGGATAGGAATAAAAAAAACTTAAATTTTGTTTTAATTATCATCTGGAATTAAAATTTCTAGTGTATTTTAGCGCCTTAAATTAAAAATTTTCTCCCCCCGGGGGGCATTCTGCCCCCCGGAACCCCCTGACAAGGGGCTCTGCCCCTTGACCCCGCTGGGGGGCTCTCGCCTCCCAGACCCCCCATTTCTGGGGGGCTGACGTCCCTCAGACCCCTTCAGGGTTAGTATTTACCCCCCCCCCAGACCACCCACCCCGAAATGAAATCCTGGGCACGCCACTGACACTCCCCTCCCAATTTTCGAAAAATGAAAAAAAATATGTTTTTAAAATGACTTCTAACTGCCTCCAAACTTAAGTTTTGAGGTCAAAATAAATGTTTTAAACAATGAAAAGCTCCAAATGCAATAAAAAGGGCTTTTTGACCTAAAATTAGCGTTTTTTTATCTATTTTTCCTTTTAAAATAAAAAAAACGAAACGAAATCACTCAAAAAAAAAACAAAAAAAAAACGATATGAGTATTTTGCGTTTCTCCGATTTTAACCCTCCCCCTAATTTGGGGTTTAACCCCCCCCCAATCCGGACCAACTGGCCCAGGTGTATGGTTGTATTTTATATTTGTCTGTTCCTTTCTCAAATAAGCACCACCTAGACTTACCATCCTCATCCTCCCGGTGGACGTAGACGGGTAGTTGTTTCCGTTGCTGCCCTGGAGGCTTCCCTGGCTGGCCAGACTGTCCACGTCCGGACTCCTGGAGCGACTCAATCCCCCGTTGTTCACACCTGCCGCCCGTCTAGCCAGGGACGGGGAATCTGAAAATAACATAATACATTTATAAACAAACTGTACAAAATGAATTTACAGAAAAAATAGTAACAAACATAACATACATATATCGTATGGTTATTATGTCTATGGTTATATGGTCTATGGTTATATATGTCTATGGTTATATGTCTATGGTTATATGGTCTATGGTTATATATGTCTATGGTTATATATGTCTATGCTTATATGGTCATATGCCTAGCCAGGGACGGGGAATATGAAAACAACATAATACGTTTATAAACAAACTGTACAAAATATACTTACCGAAAAAATAGTAACATAACATATATCATATGGTTATACAGGGGCGTAGCCAGGATTTCGAAAAAGGGGGAGGGGGTTGTACTCCAAATTTTTAAAATAAAGGTAAAAATACATTAAAAAAAGGTAAAATTTTAGCGTTTCGCGCTAAGTAAATCTTTTTGCTTTTATTTGCAATGTTTTTTTAAGTTAAACTCATAGATGAACAAGGAGGGGGTTAGGGTGGGGTCCACCCCCCCACTAGCCTCGAAATTTTGGCCCCCCCCCTAGAAAAAAATCCAGGGGGGGGGCCCTCCCCTCCCCTCAAATTTTCGAATTTTTTACCCCTGACCCCCCTCTAGATTTTAAAATCTGATCCCCCCTCCCCTCTCGAGAAAATTTTAAGTACTTTTTTTATACTAAATTTTCTTCCAAAAACGTGATTTTTTAATACAAATTAATGTTTTTACACCCTTTTTATACCAGAATATCACTTTTTATTCAATAAAGCTAGTATTATCTTATAAAAAAAACTATTATTAAACTTTTAATTTTTTAAAAGTATTTTGCTTAGGACATTCAAACCCACCTAACCCCCCTCTAGGTTTCAAAATCTTCCACCATGGGTCGACCCCCCCTAGAAAGCTAGGGGGGGTTCGACCCCCCCTAGGACCATACATGGGCACGGGGGGGGTTGGGGGGGGGTTAACCCCCCCAAATTCTGAGAAGTGGGGTTTAACCCCCCTCCACTCAGAAGTGGGGGGGAGAAAAAGTTAACCCCCCCCCAATTTTGGAAAAATGAAGAAAAAAAAATGTCTTTAAAATGACTTCTAACTGCCTCCAAACTTAAGTTTTGAGGTCAAAATGAATGTTTTAAGCGATAAAAAGCTCAAAAATGCAATAAAAAGGGCTTTTTGACCTAAAATTAGTGTTTTTAACCTATTTTTCCTTCAAAATCGAAAAACGATATGGGTAAAATGCACTCCAGAAAAAAAACGATATGGGTATTTTGCGTTTCTCGGATTTTAACCCCCCCCCCCTAATTTGGGGTTTAACCCCCCCACTCCGGACCAACTTGCCCATGTATGCCTAGAACCACCCTCCTAGATTTTGAAATTTTATTTACCCGGGGTAAACACCCGCTCTGGCTTTTTGACCGTGTTCATCTATGGTTAAACTTGAAAAATTTTAGGCTTAAAAAGGTATAACATTAAAAATCGTGCGACAGACAGCACAAAAAAAATTTCAAAAATTGTCTTTAAAATTCTTTAAAACATCACTTAAAAGTTGTAGAAAGGTATATAAATTTCGAGCGCTGAGCGGAGCAAAGCGCGAGAAAATTTTTAAAAATTGTTGTCTTGGGCCCCCCAAATTTTTACCCTTGCCAGCCAAAAAGGGGGTGGGTTACAACCCCCATAACCCCCTGGCTACGCCCTTGGTTATAAATGAAGCTTAAAAAATTATACCTGGGACAATCCCCCCAAAAATTTAGCACTCAAAGAAGCGTAAAATTGTTTTTAGGGGGGAAAGGCTTTCTTATTTTCCTCTAATTTTCAAAAAAACAAATTTAGAAAATAAAAATAAGTTTCCGAAAATTGGCGGGTAAAACCCAATTTTTTAGGTCATCATGCCTGACCTAGTAGAGGTGCGGTGCGGGTGAACGAATAGTACCTAAAAAATTCTTAGAAATTATAACCCCCCCCCCCCGCTGTTCCATCTAAAATTTGCAGTTGTCATATATGGGAATTGGCCATGTATGGGTCTAAACTTAGAGATTTTCGCTAAAAACGCTAAAAATGGGGGTTTTGGAAATAGGAGAAGATTTGCTTGTTTTTGGGTAAAACTCACTGACTTTTGTAAGCATGCCAACCCCACTCCAACCTTACTGTGTGCCTGTCATGAGCGGAGCGTAATAAGAATTTTAGTTTTGAAAGGATCTTGTAGCTGACTGTTTTCTCGCATTACAAATTATGAATTTCGTCTTTACTACGGCAAAATGAGCCACTTTGTCATTATAAAATAGACGTAACTGTGACTCATTCTGTAGTTAACAAGATTCTGTTTCAAATTTAAAATAAGTCACAGGCACACACATTTTATACGAACTGTGGCTCATTTTGCCGTAGTAACGACGATTTTATCGAATCACCTAAAAATCCGCTAGAGTCAGAGAAAACGATCTCGGTCGTTTGGTACGATTTTCTAGAGAATTTAAAAGTCACGGTCGTCAATTATTAAATAATTATTCAAAATACATATATAATATAAGTACAAAAGAAAGACATGTTTGTTTGCTTGTTAAATATGCCACAAATTACCAAATATGGCACCGTTGTTTATATTATCATGCACTATAATGGAATCAACAACCATTATTAGACCAGTACAGCGTGATACTTAATGGCTACCTTACCTGTACCTCTGGAAGGATTTAGGGGACGGGAAGAGTATTTTATTAATATTAAACACTATTGAATCTTGCATAATATAAATACATAGTAGTTTAAACAAATTTTAAGCATATGTTATAGTACTCACAGCAAAGGTATATTTAAATATTTTTCAAACATTCTGACGAAATTACAGTTTATTTCTGTTCGGCGCTAAACAATGAACAATCATAAAATTCAAAGTATATAGTGTTGGTATCATAGGTCACCGAAGGGGGGGGGGGGGGAGGGGGGAGGGGCCCCCCCCCTACGGCCTCTGAGACCTACCCCCCCTCCTAAGGCCCATTTTTGACCCCTCCCCCCCCTTCGACCCCTTGAACCCCTGACCCCCCCTAAGGCCCATTTTCGACCCCCCCCCCCCACCAGACAATCCCCCAAAAATGGTTTAAAAATGGTCAAATTTCGTCAAAAAATTGTCAATTTTGGTCAAAAAAAAATGGTAAAAACACCCCAAGCACCCCCGGGTGCTTTTTTTCAAAAAAAAAACACCCCATGGTGTGACCCCCCCCTGAAGGTCAAAAACCTCCACACCCAGGGGGTGTGGACCCCCCCCCTCCCGGAGCCGTCGAAGGTCGGTGACCTATGGTTGGTATGGCGAACTTAGACCGGCTACTTACAAAAAAAAACCCGCCTTTGTTCCGGGAAAAAAACCGCTTTTGTTAAATCTCATAAATAAATGGGAGAAAATAAAACCTCAGATAAGAACAATCGTCTCGGAACAAAACATAACGTGCACTTTTTGTAAATATCAATTGAATACAAGACCAGGTGAGATTTAACAAAGATTTAATTTTCCACCGGGAGTGGGAAGAGGGGGTGAGCAAGGCGAGAGGCGTGCCGGACGGACCACACCAGGGTTGATGGAAACCCTGGAAACTGGAAACTGGCAAACTCAACCAGGTGAGATTTCTGCAAAAACATTTTGCAACGCCTTTTAAATTCAATGTTATACACCCTCCAAGCTTTAAATCAATTTGAATTTCATGCCACATGCCGAAGATATTAAGAACACCGAAAAAAGATGCCACAACTTTTTAAAACCGCACTTAAGGTGTTAAAAATTGATTAAAAAAACCACAAGTTCTCGCGCCGGCAACCTTGTTTTTAAACAACTCAAAAGCCTTTTGTCGGCGCAAGTAAATTGTTTTAAAAGCAACAACAGCTCAGTCTTACCGCAGTCCATTCAACCAATCCGTCAATCAGTCTGAATCTAACACCATAATAGATGTTTTTGGGGGGACAGAGGGGTCCATCCCCCCTAGAGCCAAAATTTTGGACACCCCCCTGGAAAAAATCCAGCCTCCACCCTCCCCCCCCAAAGCTCGAGAGCGGTCCGGCCGGCCTGATCCCCCCTAGCGAAGCTGACCCCCTCCCCCCCCCTCCCGACCAATTTGGAAGTACATTTTTTTTATTTAATGTCAGAAACACGGTTTTTTAGTTAAAAACAGTGCTTATTAGGCCTAAATAGGTTGTTTTAGTACATAAAATTCAATAGTAGACCTAAAAACACTTGAAATTACTGATTTGAAAAAGCTTTGTTAAAAAATCGGACCCCCCTGACCCCGCCTAAATCTAAAATCCCACACCCGCGGGACCAACCCCGCCCCCTAAAAAGCCAGGGGGTCCGGACCACCCTGGACCCCCCCCTAAAAAATTTTGGCCTTCCACCCGGAGGTGGACCCCCCTTAGCAGATCCGACCAAAAACATCTATGGCAACAGTTCAATCTTACCGCACGCAGTCCATTCAACCAATCCGTCAATCAGCCTGAACCTAACACACAAGCAATCCACACTTCATTACTGATTTTTTGACCGTCATAATACACAGACGTCAGCAACACTGTAACAGTAGTAAGTTCTTTACTTCGAACGAAACAAACTGAATGAATTTGTTTTACAAGCAAAATTATCGTTAAAAAAGATTGACTTCAAAAAAGCGATTATAGCAATTTTTTCATACAAAACAAGATATTATTATTACATACATTGAAAGTTAAGCCTAACCGAAAAAAATGATTACGATTATATATCTGCGAATTTAATAAAATCAGAAGGAGACGCCAGATATGGGAACTAGACTACAGAAATTTATTTGGATGTATGATTTCAAAGTTTCTCTTTATAAACTTTTTTATATAAAAAACTTTTAAAAAACCCTTTCTTTATGCACTTTCTATAAAACTATTTTCAAACTATAATTTAAAACTCAGGGTAGTGACGGCCTTGATAATGTTCTTTTCAATTTATAGATTCTGAAAAAGAGAGATACCCAGATACATATGCCGCCTATATGCAAAATCGAAATGACTTTAATTTAAAACAAAGCACTGAGAGGAAAAAAGAGTTCAAGATAACAACACATTACAGCAGACCTGTGCATTGCCCCCCGGGTTTTATTGGGGGGCAATTCCAAAACGGTGGGCGTGGGGGCACGGGGGGCAACTTTTTTATAACGGGGGGACAATAAAACGGGAGGGGGGCAGGGCAAGCAGGGGAAAAGAAAAAAAAAGAGCAAAAAGGAGAAAAAAAAAGGGAAAAGGAAAAAAGGGACAAAAAAGCGAAAATAAGGTAAAAATAGGTCTAAAATGGCTTAAGATGCATTGAAATAGGCTAAAACTGCAAAAAAATTGCGTCATTATAGGTCAAAAATGGCGCCATAATTTTATTCTTTGGCGCGGGAGGGGGGCAATAAAGGGGGATCGGCAAATCCTCATATAAAACAGGGGGCATTACCAGATCGTGCACAGGTCTGCTACAGATAGGAACAGAGAGGAATTTATTTGAGAATTTGGTTGGAGGGATTTAAGTACATAAGTAAATTAAATTATAGACTTCAAATTCAATCGATTTTAGAATACACCCCTGAAGTGATATATCTAGGAAAGTAAAAAAAGGCCGAAATTAAGGCCTGGTCGACTTTAATTTAGTTATCCTTATGGTGGATTTTTATGTTAAACCGATTAAGTTTTTTTTTTTTTTCAAAAAAAATTAATTCCCGACAGAACGTCACTAGGATTTGTAAAAACAAGAAAAAAGAGTTACGATCTCGTTAAAAAGTCGCTCCACCCTAAATTATATTTTAATAAAAAACGCAAATAAATACAAAACACGTCCATCCAGCCTTGCCATAAAAATCAACAATTTCATTCAAAAGTCAACAAAAACAAGACGATGGCTAGCCGCTAAATTCGTTTCGTCTTTTAAAATTAAATTCTATAAAACTCTTAATCACACAACTGCACAATACCGTCTCGTCGTTACTCGTACACAAAGAGTCACAATCAGTACAGAGACGTACCCAGGGTTTCATTTGGGGGGAGGGGGTGGCGGATTGTAGTACAAAAAAAATTTCGGGGGGGGTTACACCCCCCTCGAATTTTTGGCGGGGGAGGGGGCGGAGCTCCCCTGAAATTTTTGAACACGTAAAAAAGCAGGGATAAACGCAGATAAAGCTGTATAATACACTGTTTTTGGCCTAATAACGTATTACATAATGTTTTAGCCGTAAGAACATGTTTTCTTAGTTAAAAATTACATTAGCACACATACATTGGCAAAGCCTGGATTTCACAAAAAAGGAATTCAGAGACCTTTCAGACCCTTTGGCTACACGTGACTGTGACTCATTGCGTAGTTATTAAGGCAGACTTGTGCACTGCCCCGCCGGGGTTTTATTGGGGGGGCAATTCCAAAACGGGGGGACACGGGGGGAAACTTTTTTGAAACAGGGGGGCAATAAAACGGGGGAAAAACAGAGGAGACAGAAAAAAAAGAGAAAAAAGGAGAAAAAAAGAGAAAAAAAGAAGGCGAAAAGGGAAAAAAGGGACAAAAAAAAGCGAAAAATAAGGTAAAAATAGGTCTAAAATAGCTTAAAATACATTGAAATAGGCTAAAAACTGCAACTGCGACGATGGTAATGGCATAGGTCAAAAATGGCGTCATAATTTTAGGATACTTTTTAATTTTTTGGCGAGGGGGTCAATAAAACGGGGGGGCAAATCCTCCAATAAAGCAGGGAGGCATTTCCAGACCGTGCACAGGTCTGTTAAGGTACTGTTATAAATCTAAAATGAGTCACAGACTCACAGTCGCATGTATTTTATACGAACTATGGCTCATTTTGCCGTAGTAACGACGATTTATATGATTTTGACTAGTTTTTTGACTTTCATATCAATCAGCATCTAATTTCGTACAAAACTCCGTCTTTTAATTAAGTATTAAACTTTAAATTCAACAATCAAATTAAAAGTTTATCTTCACTTGAATAAGTTTTTTAAAACTCTGTTGTGAAATCTACAAATTTAAGTCTTAATTTATAATATGACAATGCTGAAATTGAAGTCAAAATTCCCAATCATACAGACCAAAGCATAATTCAATTTTAGTTTTGAAAACCTGACCTCATTCGACTGATTTTTAGCTAAAATATCATACAAAGTCGTAGCAGATTGCGGGAAACATTTTAACCGACCGGTCAAACACTATTTGATTTAATTAAATATTGTTTTTATTTTATTAAAACAATATTTAATTAAAATATTGTTTTTTTTACTCCGCTCCGTCAAGGTAAGTCGAAAATTGGTTTAAAAAAGATGCAATCCGTCAATTGCGGTTTCAACAGAGAGAAAGCATAATAACAACAACAACCGTTCAGCAGATAGGCAGGTAAACACTCATATTTGCTCTAGTTGGTCACAGAAGCTAAAATCCCAGCCAGACAAATGTGTGTGTGTGTGTGTGTGTCCGTCAGGAACGTCATTCATTAGGTCGGTGTCAGTGGTCTGAGTAAAAAGGCGGGAAAACTTCACCGACAGACAGCTACCACCATATCAACCTGCGAAAAACATTAGAAACCTGCTCGTGAAAAATTTTCCCAATCAAACTGTCGATTGTCCAAACTTTAACTTGACAAATTGTCAAACCAATAAAACGTATGACTTCAAAACGTTCATTCGATCGCACGTTGTGTCAAAATTTAGGAACTACTTTTTATTTATCAAATCCTTCTAGGCATTTATTACGTAATAATAGGTAAGGTTTGCTAAAAATTAAATTATGTACAAAAATAATGTGGACTGGAGAAAAAGACAGGTGGCCATATATATCTCGCTAACGGAATGGTTGATTTATTCAAAATTGTTATTAGTTCAGACCTGTGCACTGCCCCCCCGGGGTTTAAACGGGGGGGGGCAATTCCAAAACGGGGGGGCACGGGGGGCAACTTTTTTGAAATGGGGGCGAATAAAACGGGGGGGGCAAGCATGGGAGAAAAAAAGAAAAAAAGAGAAAAACCGGAGAAAAAAAGGAAAAAGTGAAAAAGGACAAAAACAACAAAAATAAGGTAAATATAGGTCTAAAATGGCTTAAAATACATTAAAATAGGCTAAAAACTGCAAAAACTTGCGATAATGGCGTCATCATAGGTTAAAAATGGCGTCATAATTTTAGGGTCCTTTTTCATTTTTTGGCGGGGGGGGGCAATAAAACGGGGGGGCGAATCCTCCAATAAAACGGGGGGGGCATTTCCAGACCGTGCACAGGTCTTTTAGTGTACCTGTACACTAATAAAATTGTGAATGTAGAGCTAATGTTAAACTTTGTAAAGCTTAACGTTAGCTATATACTTGCATATAACCATAGGTGGGCAGCCTCTTTGCATATATATTTTCATACAGCTATATATTTGCATATAACCATTTGGGGAGTATAGCCGACCCCCGAAATTTGAAGGGAGGGGAGTGTCCCAAAAATTTATTGGGGTATACCTCAAATAACTCATTTTTAGCGTTTTTAGTAGTTATCCCCAAATTTTAGGGGGGGTGTCCGTGGTGCCCTCAAATTTTAGAGGGGGGTGTCCGCAGTAATCGACAATTTTTTGGGAGGGGGATATACGTATAACTCCCCCACCCAACCCCTCCTCCCCTCCTGCCCACCTATGCAAATAACTATCATATAACTTATAAGTTGAGCAACCATTCCCCTGTTATTACATTTTTTTTGCATAGCTGAGAAAAAAATTACAAGCACTAATATAATATAACAGCTGCAATAACAGATATAATTTATACTAAATTTGTTGTTTTTATATCGAACTTACCAGACCGTGTTTAGAGCTTTTACCTATTTATTCTGATTTGCTGACGAAATTTGAAGAAAAAACATATGGTTAAACTCACGGTGAAGACAAAAATAATATTAAAAAATATTATCTTATTACATTCAAGAAGAAGGAAACACTAAACTGAAACGTTGAACTGGCTATATGGTGACAAGAATGAGACGTGGCTTTCTTAATGTTTTTTCATCGTTCAAAAACAAAAAAACCATTTACCAAACCAGAAAAATCAAATTATATACAAATTTTATTCATTAGTCGACAAAGAATCCGCTGTCAAAAGCGACGCCAAAAAATCAAATTTAAAAACGTATTAATTTACCATCTTCTTCCGTCCAAAGGCGCTGCTTCATTCGAATATGGTATTAGTCGATCAGCTGGGGATTTCAAATCAGCCGCCTTCTACTACTACATGCTTTTTATCAACGAATAAATCTGTCGCAATTTCAAACTATATATAAGCCTTCGGTGTAACCCGTATAACGTCCTTACTCCAGCAAAACGAGCCACACTCATTAAAAATTACACGTGACTGCGACTCGTTCCGTAATCAATACGGTGCTGTTGGCAATCTAAAATGAGTCACAGTTGCATATATTTTATACACATTCTGGTTCATTTTGCCATAATAACGATCATAAGCTTTTTTGTTCAACCCCGTTAGCCGCTAATCCGCCCGGGAGATGCAAAGTAGCACCGTATTTAAGTGCCCGTTTTTATCCAAATATTCACTAATCGTCGTTACTCTGACATAATAAGTCAGAAGCGTCACAAAATGTTCATAACTGTGACTCTTTTTATAACGTAACACACAAATAATCTAAACAAAATGCGTCGGAGTCACGTTGATTTTATACTGATTGTGACTTTTTGTGTTAGAGTAACGATAAAATATCTACTAACACAGAATAAGTCGCAAACGCTGGTCGATCAACATGAATGCGACTTGTTAGAGAATACTTTCAGCCATAAGTGGGCAGGGGGGTTATACCCCCAAAAATCCCGACTATAGCCGACACCCCCCCTAAAATTTGGGGTACCCCGGACACCCCCCCTAAAAGTTGGGGGGTCCCCGTCTCAGTACTAAAAAACGCTAAAAATGGGGTATTTGAGGTATGCCCGAAAAAAATTTTGTGACACCCCCCCCAAATTTCGGGGGTGGGTATACCCCTCCCCAAATTCCGGGAGGCTGCCTACCTATGCTTTCATTTAGCGTCAAAACGTAAACCTCGAAGTAGCAGTTCATACTGGATATTTTGAAATTTTTTCTGTGATATTTTGAAACTTTTTTTTTGAACTTTTTCTATTTTGAAACTTTTTTGAAACTTTATCTGCGATGTAATTCGTCAAACCGAATCGGACTACCATTACCAATAGTAAAAACGAGTCACGATAAAAAAAATTTTCCATTCACTTCGATTCTGCTTTCGATTCTGCTGCAATGGGAGCATAATGTTTTTTAAGGGGGGACAGAGGGGTCCACCCCCCCTAGAACCAAAACTTTGGACCCCTTCTAGAAAAAATCCAGCCCCCCCCAAAGCTCGAGAGCGGTCCGGCCGGCCTGATCCCCTTTAGCAAGGCTGAGCCCCCTCCCCCCCCCCATCTCGACCAATTTAGAAGTATAATTTTTTATTTACTGTCCAAAATACGGTTTTTTAGTTGAAAACAGTGTTTAAATACACTTTTTAGGCCTAAATAGGCTGTTTTCGTATATAATATTTAATATTAGACCTAAAAACACTTAAATTATAGATTTTAAAAAACTTTGTTAAAAAATCGGACCCCCCTGCCCTGACCCCTCCCCTAAATTTGAAATCTCGCACCCGGAGTCAACCCCCCTAAAAAGCCAGGGGGGTCCGGACCATAGGTGTTTTTGGGGGGACAGAGGGGTCCACCACCCCAGGTCCACCCCACAGAGGGTAAATTATAAAAAATTTTGTTGAAAAATTGGACCCCCTTGACCCCCCTAAATTTGAAATCTCGCACCCGGGGTCGACCCCCCTAAAAAGCCAGGGAGGTCCGGACCCCCCTGGACCCCCCTAAAAAATTTTGGCCTTTCACCCGGGGGTGGACCCCCCTAGCGGACCCGACCAAAAACACCTATGGTCCGGACCCATCCCCCCTAAAAAATTTTGGCCTTTCTCCACCCGGTGACCCGGGGGTGGACCCCCCCTAGCGGACCCGACCAAAAACATCTATGAATGGGAGAATACTTATACATTAATTAATTCACATGGCAGAATGGGTCCCCCTGTGAAACCAACAAGACTGCTTCCGTTTTCAAAAATATCGTCCAGGTTATTTTTAAATTTAAAAAAACTCCAGAGTTAGTCACGTGATGTTTTTTTACGACAGTGATTGGTTCAAATATAGCGAAGCTACTGCTATATTAATGTTAAATCATCGATCGCTGACTATCACGCAATACCATTAAAAACCACACCGATAATGTAATACGGCCTTATGCCCTCTGCCGAGTGAAATTGAGTTTGAAATATTTTTAACGGAACTTTTCTGAACCGAACGCTCTCTCTGAATTATTAAAAGCTAAAAAACTAAAATATTTCCATTTTGTTATTAGCAAGCGGATCGATCTTCTGCTAAACACTTACAATAGATTTCCGGCCGAACAAAAACTCACTCGAGTAGAAAAAAAACCGCGAAAAGTTTTTAAAATTAGGAAAATTGCTTTTAAAGGGCGTAAATACCCATTCCCCTTCTATTAGCTATATAGTGTCTTTTCATGCTGTTTCCACACTTTCAACTGTATATACATTTATAACTATACATACGTATATATTTGAAAGTGGATAGCTAAAGGCTTAAAAGCACGAAAGACGCAAAAATGCCACAATTAATTGCTAACAGGAGCGACAGAAGGGATAAGCTGAAAGCTTCTTCTTCCGTGGGATTAGCCACTGGGCTTTTGGTTCTTCTATATCGTCGTTACTACGGCAAAATGAGCCACTGTCATTTTAAAATACACGTGATTGTGTTGTGACTCATTCTGTAGTTAATAGGGTCCTCTTTTAAATTTAAAATGAGTCACAGTCACACGTATTTTATACGAACTCTAGCTCATTTTGCCGTAGTAACGACGATATGCATTTGTGTAAGAAAGAAGCGTATTGGTCTCAATAAACCCTAACGTTAACATATTATCGCGCTAATAAAAAAACCAATATATATAAAGCTTATAAAATTTAAAAACAAAGGGATTTTAGTATTCCGGTCAAATAATTATAATTACATACAGTATAGTAGACTAAGTTAAAAAATGGTGACAGATAAGATAAGAAGCTTAAACATTTCCTTCCTACAAAAAAAACCATAGATGTAAAACTAATTTTGATTCAATGAAGTGAGTCATAAGATTTTGTCTTGACAAAAAATTATAAAGTTCGTTAAAATCTGAATGAATCTACAAAATTTTTAAATAGGATGGTGGTTCTGCCATAGCGCTTAGCATCAGTCAGGAATTTAAGTTAAAACAACTAAAAATAACATTGCCGAAGAAATAATCATTTTTCATTAGAAATAAGGTTGTTAAAGAAAAAAATTTAACTACAATAAATACATAATAGGTATAGGTTAGGTATCAAAAAAAACTGTTACTAAAAAAATTTCAGAAATTCGCGTTGTCAACCATAGGTGGGTAGGGGGGAGGGGTTGGGGGTTGTACCAACCGAGAATCCCGATTATAGCCGACCGACACCCGACACTCCCCTAAAATTTGGGGGGTCAAACACAGTACTAAAAACACTAAAAATGGGGTATTTAAGGTATACCCCAAAAAAAAAAATTTGCGACACCACCTCCCAAATTTCGAGGGTCGGGTTCGGGTATACCCAAAGGTGGGCAGCCTCCCGGATTTTGGGGGATATACCCGACCCCGAAATTGGGAGGGGGGTGTCCCAAAAAAATTTTTGGGGGTATATCTCAAACACCCCATTTCTAGCGTTTTTAGAACTGGGACCCCCAAGATTTTAGGGGGGTGTCCGGGGTACACTCCCAAATTTTAGATGGGGGAATTTCGGCTATACTCAGGATTTTGGGGGGAGTATAACCCCCAACCATAGGTGAGAAAAGGGGGGGGCAGGGTGGGGTCCACCCCCCTAGTCTCGAAATTTTGGAACCCCCCCCCCTAGACGAAAATCTAGGCTGAAAAAATACATTGAAATAGGCTAAAAACTGCAAAAAATTCACGATGATTTCGTCATCATAGGTCAAAAATGGCGTCATAATTTTAGGGTACTTTTTTATTTTTTAGCGGGGGGGGGGCAATAAAGGGGGGGGAGAGGGGCAAATCCTCCAATAAATAGGGGGGGGGGGGCATTTCAAGACGTGCACAGGTCCGCAGTAATTAACAATTTTATAAACAAAAACAAGCAAAATCTAATAAAGGTATTAACCTATTACCTATGAATTTTAAAATTTTTATCAAAGTTTAAAAGAGAGAGGATATCTGAAGTTTTGAGCTTTTTGGAGTAAAAAACCTCTTGTCAACTGTGTTCACAGAAACCAACCACAGTACAAATTACAATCACATTTGCTATCTGCTAAATCAATGTGCAAAAAAAGAATTTAAAAAGAGGAAAGAAAATTCAAACATAAAAATAACAAAATCTAAAAAAATAAAATACTGATCAATGTGGAGACGTTGGCCCAGAGGGCAACCATAGGTGTTTTGGGGGGGACAGAGGGGTCCACCTTCCCCCTAGAGCCAAAATTTTGGACCCCCCCTAGAAAAAATTCAGGGCCCCCCTCCCCCCAAAGTCTCCTGAGAGGGGTCCGGCCTGACCCCCCCCCTAGCGAGGGTGACACCCTTCCCCCCTCCCCACCAATTTTGAACTATATTTTTTATTTACTGTCAAAACACGGTTTTTAGTTAAAAACAGTGTTTAAATACATTTTTTAGGCCTAAATAGGCTGTTTTAATACATATAATTCAATATTAGACCTAAAAACACTAAAATTATTAAGTTAAAAAAATTTTGCTAAAAAATTGGACCCCCCTGACCCCCCCCCCCTAAATTTGAAATCTCGCACCCGGGGTCGACCCCCCCTAAAAAGCCAGGGGGGTCCGGACTCCCCTGGACGCCCCCCCCCCCCAAAAAAAAAAAATTTTGGCCTTCCACCCGGAAGTGGACCCCCCCCCCTTAGCGGACCCGACCAAAAACACCTATGAGAGCAACCACCCACCATTGAGGGGAAAAATTTCTAAATTTCAATAAGTCCAAGGAGGGTCTATTCTATGATTAATATAGAGTTTTTATTGTGATAAATAAATATTGAATACTCTACTAATCGTGGAGTTTTTTAAAATTATTTTATTATTATCTAAAACTTTTTCCGTCGATCGTGCCATGGCGGCAATTTTAATCCACAAAGCAAAAAGTGTATTTTATAAGTAGTTTTGATCTAAAAAACTTATCATATATAGCATATCCAGAAAACTTATCACACTCCTACCTAGCTTCACTACTAGTTTAATTAGTACCTACATGAAAACAAACTAAAGAAAATTATGGACTTTCTCCTAACTCATTAAAGAAAACAGCTTTTTTTGTCCCAATCTCTCCACATAAAAAGAAAACAATAAACAGATTGATAAATTCGAAAAAATAAAACAAATACATCAAGTAAAACATGTTGAATTTATTCTCAAAACGAGGAGTTCATAATAAAATGCTGGTCAGCAGAATTATTAGTCATAAACAGATGGCTTTAGCTCCCGTTTAACAAAGAAAGCTTTCATGGTTTTTTTTGCATTTTATGTCAGTAATTTACCTCTAAAAACATTATTGTAACTGTTAAATTCCAACTTTATCTTGCATACTTTTTATAAAAACTTATCTTATATACCTAGAAACTAGGTACTTCTTTTACATAAATATCAGACATCCCGATATTAGACCAGTCTAATCTAATACATTTGTTTATAAAACAGAATTGTATATATACATATTATATAAATTATAAGGCATCAACTTTCAAGAAAACACATCGAGATTCCAGACATCGAATGAACGATTCGGTAATTTTTTAAAACTATCAAAAAATATTTTTAATTTATATATTTTAAAAAAAAACAAAGGATTCACGCTCAAAGGTTAACTTTCAAATTTTCAAACGAAAAAAATGCATTAATTTTTATAAATAAAAAATTGCTCTGCATCAAAATTATCATGGTTACACTATGAATTTTTTAAACTCTCGAAAACTAAAACTAATAATTCACTAATTTATGACTTTTAACTTTATTAGCAATAGAAAGTGTGCAATAAAGAAGAAAATAGGTCCTTAACTCAGAAAAATTGTTACCGTTTGTTGTTTTTTTATGTATCATTGTTTTTTAAAAAGGATTGCCCTGAAATTTTAAGAAAGAATATTTCTGTCTGGCCAACCATAGGTGGGCAGCCTCCGGGATTTTGGGGGGTATACCCAATCCCCGAAGTTTGGAGGGGGGTATACCCGACCCCAAAATTTGGGTGGATGTCCTAAATTTTTTTTAGGGTATACCTCAAATAACCCATTTTTAGCGTTTTTAAGTAATGGGACTCCCCAAATTTTAAGAGGGGGTGTCCGGCCGGGGTACCCCCAAATTGTAGGTGTCGGCATAGATTTTTTTTTGGGGGGACAGAAGGGTCCAATCCACTCCCCCCTTAAAGCCCAAAATTTCGGACCCCCCTAGAAAATTTCCAGGGCCTCCCCTCTCCCCAAAGCTCAAGAGCAGTCCGGCCTGACCCCACCCCTAGCGAAGCTGACCCCCCTCCGCCCCCTCCATACATGAGCATAGAGGGTTGGGTGGGGTCCACTCCCCTTAGCTTTGAGATTTTGGACCCCCCCCCTCAGCATAGGTGAGCACGGTCGGGGAAGCTAGGGGGGTGGTTACCCGGGGTAAATCGAATTTTGAATTCTAGGAGGGGGGTCCCAGGGGGGTCCGGACCCCCCCTACCTTTTTTTAGTTTTTAGCTTATTTCATATTATATTTTAAACCATTTTAGACCTATTTTTACTTATTTTCGCTTTTTTGTCTCTTTTTTCCCTTTTCCCTTCTTGTTTTCTCCTTTTTTTTTTCTTTTTTTTCTTTCTCCTCTGCTGGTGTTTCGAAGTAGGCAAAAATATGACAGATGTTTTGTTTGCGTGCATTGTATGCAACGTAAAGAGTGACACTCATAGGTGAGAACGGTCGGGGAAGCTAGGGGGGTGGTTACCCGGGGTAAATCGAATTTTGAACTCCAGGAGGGGGGTCCCAGGGGGTCCAGACCCCCTTGCTTTTCAGGGGGGTCGACCCGGGGTGCGAAATTTTGAAATCTAGAGGGGGGTCAGGTGGGGTCCGGTGTCCAAAGCAAAACAGTTTTAAACTATAATAACTTTAATAATTGTTCTTTTTATAGGATAATACTACATTTTATTGAATAAAAAGCCATATTCATGTATAAAAAGGGTGTAAAAGCATGAATATGTGATGAAAATTCACGTTTTTGGAAGAAAATTTAGTATAAAAAAGGTACCTAAAATTTTCCAGAGCAGACCTGTGCACTGCCCCCGGGTTTAAACGGGGGCAATTCCAAAATAGAGGGGCACGGGGGGGGGGCAACTTGAAACGGGGGGGACAATAAACGGGGGCAAGCAGGGGTAAAGGAAAAAAAAGAGAAAAAAAGAAAGAAAAAAGAGAGAAAAAAAGAAGGGAAAAGGGAAAAAAGGGACAAAAAAGCGGAAAAAGGAAAAATAGGCAAAGGCAAATACAGAAAAGGCAAAAACGCAAACCGAGGCCACAGCAAAACCCCCCCCCGCCGAGAGGGGAGGGGGGTCAGATTTCAAAATCTAGAGGGGGTCAGGGGTAGACAAAAATTTGGAAATTTGGGGGGAGGGGGGGCCCCCCTAGATCTTGGCTCAGTTTTTTTTATTTCTGAAGGGGGGGGGCCCCCCAAAATTTCGAGGCTAGGGGGGTTGGACCCCACCCTGCTCCCCCCCTTTCTCACCTATGCCCCTCAGAAAAAAATCTAGGCCTCCCTTCGAAAATTTTTAAATTTTGATACCCTACCCCGTTTAGAATTCTAAATTGACCACCTCCCGCTCCCTCCCCCTTCCGAGCCAAATTTTGGGTATGAATTTAGGTCAAAATTTATTGTCACAAACACAACTATGTAGTACAAAACAGTACTTTTGTGCTTTTTTATACATAAATAGCCTATTTTAGTATATAAAATTTTATATTAGAGCTAAAAAACTTATAAATGATTTAATTGACTTTGTTTGGAAACCGGATCCCCTCTGACCTCCCTATGGATTTCAAACTGGTCTATTATGGGTCGACCACCCTAAAAAGGTTTTTACCCACTTACGTTAAAGTTTTTACCCACTACGTTAAACCGTAACAGTTGAATTGCCACTACGTTAAAATGACCGACGCTGCTGCCCTCGCCAAAACAAGAAAGCAGTCAAGTGCAGCCGAAATCGACTCACTCAGAGCAAAAGTGGCGGATTTGGAGACTGAGAGAGATGCCTGGCTAGCAGAAAAGTCACTGCTGGAGGATCGGGTCTTGAAATTGGAGGAGGCATCCCGGCTGA
>JASAMX010007117.1:0-16940 GCA_030248175.1 Microlaimidae sp. YZB2_3
AGTGGTGTAGTTACACTACAAAGCGGCATGAAACAATAAAAAACGAAGTCATAATAATTTTTTAGCGATCTTTTACATGAAATTTCGAATTTTTAAAAGAAATGTGTTACAGCTTTGCCATGTAATTTTACCAAAAACATACTATTATGTTATAAAGTTAAAACGAAATCATAGAATTTCATTGTTTTAGTTGGTGTTTTTGTCAAAATTTTTATTCTGCACACGTCTTGTGGCGTGCATTAACCATTAAAATCACCAAAAATGCTAATCTGGCCCAACCCAAAGTTCATAGGCTTATTATAAGCTCAATAATGGGTTTTTTTGCACAAACAAATACCTAAAAGATTGCTTGTTGCGCCTAGAATACATTTTTGGCAGTTTTGTAAACAAAACATCAAAAACAAAAAAGGTCATTTTTTTGGAACCCCAAAAAAATTTTGGGGGTCCATACCTGAAAAAAATTTTTATTGTGTAGGAACGAGAAAAAAATTGGCGGACATTTAATATATAACAATATGATCAATATGGTACACACTTCGAGCAGGAAGCAAAACAAAATAAATAATTCCGACAGTGTATTAGCGTGGTCAAAATTGGCGCAAAATCGCGAAAACCGCGCGCATTTAACGCATCATAAAAAAAATTGAGCGAGCCGAATTCACTCAAACTTTCAGAAAAAAACTCAGAAAAGTATGTTTTAACAGCATACCAAGCCGCGTTTCTTATCTTGTACTAATAAAAAAGTTTTGTTTTTTTTTGGGACCAGGTTTATTTCACCGCATCAGTTGTAGTGATGACGTCATCGAAAAACATTTTTTCCTAACCTTTTCAAAAGATAGCCAAGAGTCTAAGCTATGCTTGCATATATGTCCCGCACATATTCTATGTTCGTTATGAATATATAACATTTCAAAGTTCGAGTTTTGTCGCCAGTCCGCATCATTTTTGTATAGACTATAATTAGAACCAAATATAATTTTTAAAAAGTTTGACCCACTAGATTTTAAAGTTGATCTATTTAAAATTTAGACACCACAAAACTAAATCTTCTTAATTCCTAAGCAATAGGCTCAAAGCCGAAATCAAGACAAGAAAATAACATTTCTTTGTAAATAACCTTTTTCCTATGTAGATTAGCATTTTTTATTTGTAGCTTTGAAAATTTAAAACGTAAACTATATTGATTGAATACAAACCACAAGGTAGTTTGCTTCTTCGGCATCACGACTTGCGCTTAAGTAAAAAGTATAAAAAATGGCTATTTGCAAAAAAAATCAAAAAAAAAATCCGTGGAAAAAATCTTGTTCCGTAACATTTAAAAAAATAGCTCGCTAACAGAAGATATTAGCTTAACAATAAATAAATACCTTAAATTGACAAGATATAGGTTTGTACACAAATTACCTTATTTAAATACTAGCAAAAAACGTTTAATAAAAGATATATAATACTATTTATTAGTATATAGTTTTATATATTTTTGATTAAATGTTCCAAAAAATTACAACTTTGACATGATGTTAGCATGTTATATATGGAGTATCTGTGTTCGTAAGTTTACTTTGTTTCTTTTAGCTCCACTTAAAGGAGGAGGGTGCTAATCTATTTGGATTTTTGCTTGTATTTTTAAGTTTAGCTATAAATTCTTACAAATATATTGATATATTACTGTTATATGTATCAGCTTTCATAATTTTTGCTACACCCCACCTCTCCGTCAAAATATTTTTGAGTGTTTTTGTATTACTTCTCCCACTTCCCTTTCTATTATGTAAGTAGGTAAGTCAGGAAAAGGGAGGGGGCAAACTCTGTCAGTATAGGCACCTTGCACTGAAACGCAGTTTATAAATGAAATATGCAATACACATAAGTGTCACCATAATGGATAATTACCGTACTCCTACTTATCTTTTCGTAGTATGCTGATCAACCGATAGAAAGCGCGCGAAATTTCGACCGGTTGATCTGCATACTACGAAAAGATAAGTAGGAGATACGGTAATTTCGCGCGCTTTCTATCGGTTGATCTGCATACTACGAAAAGATAAGTAGGAGTACGGTAATTATCCATTATGGTGACACTCATGTATATTGCATACTTCATGTATAAACTGCGTTTCAGTGCAAGGTGCCTATACGAAAATATGATGCGCGCCACTTTTTGTTTTCGCTTTATCTTTTGACCGCATGAACAAAACTATAACAAACTATATAAATAAAGAAATCGACTCAGAAAAATATGAAAAATTTTTTCCTAGCCCAGTTTTTTGATTTTTGACACGTTGCCGATTTCGCACGCCCACACGCGCGTCCGGACTTTTTGAAATTGTATGTTCGTAAAACGGCGCTTTTTGCTGTAACAAAAAAATGTTTTTTTTTCAAAGGTCCGCTGTTTTTGTTAACGCTGGACTACAAAAACCGTTGATATACCATTTTAATTGCATTAAACCGGCGCTTATTACAAATACCAAAAATATTAATTTTTTTGTTATTAAGTGCATTTTTCGGAAAGTTAACCTGATTGCAAATTTTTCCAAAAAAACACTGGAATTCATCAACCCCTATATCAAATACTTTAGAAAACCCCTTTAATAGGGGGAAAATTTTTTTTGCAACTTTTTTCTTTCTAACGATGTATCAACCATGTTTTTACGATGCGTACTTCGATTGAACTTTTTTTTAAATACCCATACTAAACCTGGGAAAACTGCATAGAACGCGCATTTTTACAAATTGTATTTCTTTATCAGAAATGCTTGTAATTATTCAAAACACAATACTCTTAAACAAAACTGTCTGCATTTATCGCATAAAACAAAAAAAAGTGCGATTTTTTTCATTTTTACTACTTTTTTGCCCATCGATTTTCACACATTTTACGAGGTTTTTTCAATTTTGTCCCTTGCTGCTCAGAATTACGCTCTGAATTTTTTTTGTCTCTTTTGAGTGCAATAATAATAGTTTATATCACAAACTATTTATCATTAAACTCCAAAAAATTAGGAAAATTTTTCTCTTAACCCAGTTTTTTATTTTTGGCACGTTGCCATTTGGCACGCGCATTAACTAAAACTTTAATGAAGTACCAAATGCCCCTCACAAATCGCATTCTACTCTGTTTTTTGTAGCGATACTGGGAAAATTTTGACAAAAGAATTTTTGTTTGCGCTCTTATAACTTTTGATCAATATGCAAAAATCTTGCGTTAAGGTTCTTGTATTTTTGGCTACCTCCTGAAAAACAATCTTTTTCAAAAATTTTTGTGGGTTAGCCCCAAATTTAAATGCAATTTTTTTTTCGGCCGAATTTCTAACTTTCTACCATATAGGTCCTTACGTCTGAAAATTTTTGTGCTGATTGCCCATACTTTCTTGAGCTTAAAAATATATAATTTGTAAGGGGTAACTTATCTGGGTCGAGTACCCCGAGAGGTTAAAGGGGTCAATTTTACGATTTTTGCTAAAATTTTTTGTATACACATTATGCATATTTTGGCATCATGCTCAACTGTTTGAGCCACAGGTTAAACCGGGGAGGATTTATGCAGAAATTTAAGCTCTACATTTTTGTGATAGTCCAAAAATTTTTTGATGCCCTAAGGCACTGCAATGGCTGACCCCTAAAAATAAAACTTTTGACACAGCCCCTCTACATAGGCAAGTAATATATCATTTTAAAGCCCTCGGCGTGCTGATTTCAAAAATATAAAAAAATTTGCTCTAAATAGTCGGGTAACCAAAATACAGACCCTTTGTACCGCCAAAATTAGTAAGGGGTGATTTTTTTTATTATTTATAAGCCGTGTTTATATTCGTTTGAAAGCTCTATGCGTGCTGATTTTAAAAATATTAATTTTAGGCTAAAATTTTTATGGTTACTCGGTTACATACCCCCAAATTCCCGAATTTGAAAAATGATAATTTTGCCATTTTTTAATTTTAAGTGACGTGTTTATACTCATATGAAAGCTCTCGACGCACTGGTTAAAAAAATATAGTTTTTTTTAAATTTTGTTCAGTGATTACCCAATTTCGCACCCATCAATGTACCCCCTAAAATTCTTAAGAGGTGATTTTATTATAATACCATCATGTTTGTACTCATATCAAAGCTCTCGACAAGCTGATGTCAAAAAGATAATTATTTTTAACTCGATTCACTCAATGGTTACCATTTTTACAACCCAAAATGTACCCCCAAAACTTTTTAGGGGGTCATTTTTATATATTTATTGTAATACCGTCTTGTTTGTACTCATATTAAAGCTTTCGACACGCTGATCTTAAAAATATAAATTTCAACTCGATTCACCCAATGGTTACCATTTTTACAACCCATAATGTACCCCAAAAAATTTTTAGGAGGTCATTTTTATAAATTTATTGTAATAGAGCCGAGCCAGCCATCGATCCCTAGTCGTGACACGTATCTGGTGCGATGTTAAATAATTAGCGCTTGACCTGTATTAAAAAGCACTCTTGCAAAGACACTTATGCATTTCCCTCATTAAACGTTTGACTGACACGTCGATTTGTCGATTTTTAAATTTGTCGATTTTTAAATTTTGGGTAAAATCAGCCGATAACAGGAATATTTTGTCTACGTTGGGTTCGATGAAAAAAAGATTTTAAAACGGGCTGTATACATCGGGGCACCCCATAAAAAAAAAATAAAAATTGATTGCCCACATCTTCAAGGCATTCATGGGTTCAAGTGATTATAGTGTTTTTTTCTGTATTCTAATTGGCCAAATTGTTTAACACTTTAACACATGTTTTAATTTTAAATAGGACATTTGCGCCCAAAATGTGCAACAAAATGTGGTAACATGCTGAGAAGCTTTGAGATAATGTGAACATACAATTTTTTTCAACCATAAAACTTTCCTGCACAGGCACTTTATGTCCATTTTCACTTTTAATTTTATACAAATGTTTTGCTAGTCACAACCAGGAAAGATTTAGGCGGAAACGCAGAGGTAACTCTGGAAGGCTATCGCGGTGGTCAGGGCTTCGCGCGGCTCGTAACCTCCGCTGTCGGCAAGGAAACGCGGTTCCTGCTAGTCGTGGAAAATTTGGAGCGCCGCCGAATTACTCCTCGAGATCTTCGAACCCGGTGTTTCCTTGCTCCCCGGTTGCCCATAAGGTCTATGCCCGGGTCGTCTGTGGCGGACGACCCAAAGACGTAC
The DNA here is from genome assembly GCA_030248175.1 of Microlaimidae sp. YZB2_3. Classification (NCBI taxonomy): domain Eukaryota; kingdom Metazoa; phylum Nematoda; class Chromadorea; order Desmodorida; family Microlaimidae; species Microlaimidae sp. YZB2_3. The sequence goes on from JASAMX010007117.1 coordinate 5,189, forward strand.
GACACAATGGACAGTCTGTTATTGGCGTCACTGACGGCAGACGAGGCCGGAGTCGCCGTCGTGCCCTGGGGTAAAACGGATGTGACCCTTTATGGGAAAAACAGCGTTGTTGGTCGACTGGCGGTACTCTACCGGGAAAATACGGTAATTTCTTGCGGAGTAATCAACCCGGGGGAAGACTACAAGAAATACAATAAATACGCAAATACGGCTATGATAACGGGGGTTTCAAAGGTTCTGTTTTTGATTTTTCCATTTTTGATTTGTTTTGGCTTAGTATCGTAATAATTTGTGTTTTATAAAGATGTATAATAAATCATTTTCGCAAATCATGCTGAATTCCCAGCGAAATACCATTCCGCTGACTTTGAAACAAAGTCAAAGTGTTTATTTTAGATAAACCATCAAAATATATCACAAATTGCAAACCGATTTTGATCACCATCACGATCGCACCAAACAAAAACGAGGTTTAACTAAAACTACAAAATAAGTTTGACTAAAGCCCTAAAATGAACTATTAAAATAATAGTGTTTTTTTTTAATTTTGAAACTGAACCGGCAGTAACTTGCTCTTGAGTTAAACAATTTGATTGGTATAATCAAAAACATATATAACAAAAAATAAAACAAAAATATTACTGTAACTTTATTTATTGATCAAACTCAATTACCGCTCAATTAAGACCATCAAAAAAAATTTATTTTTAAGGAAAAAACTGTTTCCTTATCCCCTTAGTCACGATTTGAAAAATCGTGACTATTTGAACTTTAATTGGCAGGAATTCTGAATTTTGTGAACATGATATAACAAAAGATGTTTAATTATTCATTTTTTACAAAACTAATAATTTATAAGGTAATTTTAAGTGATGTTTTATTAAGTGACATTTTTATAAGGGTCCTAATAAAGGAGCACCCTGATAAGGACCATAAGGCCTTACAGTAATATAGACGCGTTCTAGTTAGGGCGCGCCCTAATTAGTACATAAAATCAATTATATGTGAGTACCAATTGGTATTGACCATTTGTGACCATTTAGTACATCCCTATCCCGAGTCCGCGATATTTTTGTACTAATTTTAAGAATAATAAAAAGACAATCCTGCGGATTAGTTTGTTAAAGTTTTTTTTTAATATTTCAAGCTTAAATAAACTTAAAATTGCTCATATTTTAAGAAGTAAAGCTCCGGAACTTCCTGTTTTAAATGGGCGGATTTTTGGAAAATGATATTAAAGAATAGAAAGCTACTATTGTTTCCTAGAGCTCCGTTTTAGGAGTTCCAGAGCAACCCCCGGAGCTCCGCTCTATTATTGTACTAAAATTATGAATAATTAAAGAGTGATGACATAGATTGTTTTGTCAATTAGTTTTTTTTTTCAAACTTATTTAAACCGATAAAAATAGTCTTAAAAATGCAGCTAAAGTAACATTAAATTTTTTTCGGCCTAAATTTGCTTAAAATAATTCATGTAAGGGGCGAAGCTCCTTGGCCCTTTTTAGGGCCATTTTTGGGTTGGGACCTACTTTTTTGGGACCTACTAAAGTCGCACTTTCTGGGACCAAAGAGCCCCAGAAAGGTCACTTTAGAGCCAATGAAGAAAGGCAAAGAGATTAGGAGAAAGAAATGGAAAAAAGCAGCTAAAGTAACATTAAGTCTATTTCAGCTTCAATTTGCTTAAAATAGTTCATGTAAGGGGAGAAGCTCCTGGGCCCTTTTTAGGGCCATTTTTGGGTTGGGACCTACTTTATTGGGACCTACTAGAGTCCCACTTTCTGGGACCAAAGAGCCCCAAAAAGGTCACCTTAGAGCCAATAAGAAAGGTGAAGAGATTAGGAGAAAGAAATGGAAAAAAGCAGCTAAAGTAACATTAAATCTATTTAAGCTTAAATTTGCTTAAAATAGTTCATATAAGGGGCGAAGCTCCTGGGCCTTTTCCGCTTTGGCAGGAGCTTCAGAGGATTTGAAGACGGAAGAGCCAAGATTACTAAAGAGCCACAATTTTGGGAGCTACCAGAGTCGCAATTTTCGGGACCAAAGAACCCCAAAAAGGTCACCTTAGAGCCAATGGAGAAAGGCAAAAAGATTAGGAGAAAGAAATGGCGGTACCTTAGAGCTGGGCACCAAAGAGCCCAAAAAGAAGGCACATAATGACCAAAGAGCCAAAAGGGCCAAAACTGTTTAAAAATAACGTTTACATGCGTAAATCGACTTCGTAGGAGGGGCTAAAGAGCCAAACGTAAAGAAACCGTTAATAAAATTACTTTTATATATAAATTCAAATATTTTAAACTTTGAAATAGTTTTGTAATTATTTTTAAACTTTAATTTGTCACACATTTGTGACAACATTTTATTTTTCATGCTTTTAAATAACAAATTTTATTTTAACGAAGTAATCTTTTTTTCTGTTTATATGTGACACTAAAAGTGTTTCTCGACGACGCGGATGTACTGACTACGCTTGGCTCTTTGGTCCTTCTTATGCTTACCAAAGGTGGATAATACGATTATCCCGGGACAAAAGTGTGACACTCGTGTTTAACAAACGCGTCCATGCGAAACTCAACCAGCGGACAGACGGGTGTCATCGTGACGGACAGGTGTCATCGTAACGGACGGGTGTCATCGTGACAGACAGGTGTCATCGTGACGGACGGGTATCATCGTGACGGACGGGTGTCATCGTGACAGACAGGTGTCATCGTAACGGACGGGTGTCATCGTGACAGACAGGTGTCATCGTAACGGACGGGTGTCATCGTGACAGACAGGTGTCATCGTGACGGACAGGTGTCATCGTAACGGGCGGGTGTCATCGTGACAGACAGGTGTCATCGTGATGGACGGGTGTCATCGTGACGGACGGGTGTCATCGTGACAGACAGGTGTCATCGTAACGGACGGGTGTTATGGTGACAGACGGGTGTCATCGTGACGGATGGGAGTCATCGTGACGGACGGGTGTCATCGTGACGGACGGGTGTCATCGTTACGGACGGGTGTCATCGTGACGGACGGGTGTCATCGTGACGGACGGGTGTCATCGTGACGGACGGGTGTCATCGTGACGGACGGGTCTCATCGTGACAAACAGGTGTCATCGTAACGGACGGGTGTCATCGTGACGGACAGGTGTCACGATCATAGGTGGGCAAGGGGGGGGAGGTTGGGGGGTTATACCTCCCCAAAATTTCGGTTTTGCTGACACCCCCCCCCCTAAATTTGGGGTACCAGGGGACACCCCCCCCAAATTCGTCTCCCGGAGAAAAATTTTTAAGCTTTATAAAGGGACTAAAAAAATTTTCCGAGCTTTGGGCGGAGTGTTTATTACCTTGTTTGTGTCATTACTTCATTTTTTCCAATATTATTCAATAAAAATATAGTTAAAAATATTTTTATTATTCAATAAAATAAATTTATATATAGTACACCTATGTTATCAGTACTATTATTGTTAGGGTACTATAACTTTAACCATATTCATACGCAAAATTTAAAGACATCAGGCAATAAAGTGTTTTGTTATATACAATTTTATCTCATCGCCATATTAATTTTGAAGAATAAACAAAATTGTATATAAATTAGGTCAAAAAATAAAGTAAAATGTGTGTTTGCGCTATCACCAGGAGACAATTTTTAAGCAAGTTTTAGTACATATTTCTAAAAATTTTCGCTTCCGGCTGCTGGGGGGTCACCCCCCAGAACCCCCGGCCGACGCTTCGCGTCGGCTGACGCCGCTACGCGGCGCAGGCGACGGCGCTTTGCGCCGCTTCTATGGCACTTTTTGTCCCCCCAGACCTTCCCCCCAAAATAAAATCCTGGGTACGCCACTGCCCCTGGCTACGCCCATGTATGTATTCAATCTTTAATTAAATATAAAGATTATGGATTAAAAAGTTTGTGATACTTGACTTTATAATCAAGAAAATAAAATTACTATTCTATTATTACGTAATTATTAAAAAAACTATGATTTCTAATCTAATTATCTTTAGCGTTTTAAATAAGTTTTAAAAAAAATTAAATTTACAAAAAATATGACTCTAATTTTTTTGGCCAATTAGAAATACAATTAAGAAAATCGATAGATCTTTGAATTATTAAGAAAACAAATTATTCGTACAAAAACGCATAAAGATTAATTAAAAAACTTAATAAAAATAAAATTTAGTTCTACAGTTTATTGTAATGTGTTGCAATAGCAAACTTCCTAAAATAATTTTAAAAAATTAAATATTGCTTTAAGGTAGAACGATACAGTTGCAAAAATTTCATCAATTTTCCCCAAAACATGTACTCGGGGGTTTTCGGAAGTCCTGATGATGAATCCGACCTCCGTTTTTCAATTTGATCTCCCGGGGGGCACTAGGGGGTTACGATCCCCCCTTGGGGGCATTCTGACTATATATCGGTTTTACCTCAAAACCACCTCAAACACGTACTCGGGGTTGAATACAGTATTGAATAATGATCACTTTTTAATTAAAAAGTTAAAAATTAAAAAAAAAATTTTGGTGGGTTAGAAATATTGCCCAGGGGCCTGTTTCATAAAATACTGGTCTTCGTAAATTACAAGTTTATCAATAACTTTTTTTATTCTGAACCATTTGCGTTGAAATTTGAAATGAAAAAAGATTATATGCCATCTGCAAACTATTTAAAATTTCATGTACGTAGCTGTTGTGTGTTTAAAGTTATTCCAGTTTTAAACTTTGGCCACTTGTAATTTTTTACAAGTTCTCAAAAGAAAAATTTACCCTAGTCGGAGTAGGGTAAATTTTTCTTTTGAGAACTTGTAAAAAATTACAAGTGGCCAAAGTTTAAAACTGGAATAACTTTAAACACACAACAGCTACGTACATGAAATTTTAAATAGTTTGCACATGGCATATAATCTTTTTTCATTTCAAATTTCAACGCAAATGGTTCAGAATAAAAAAAGTTATTGATAGATTTGTAATTTACGAAGACCAGTATTTTATGAAACAGGCCCCAGGAGGACTCGAACCTAGAGCTCCAAGATTCCGAGTCCGACGCTCCAACCATTCTGCTACTGCTCCGTCTGACCTCCTTTCGTAAAAGCCCAGTTTTAAACAAACATTTCAAAATGTAGTTTCCCGACGTCAAATCAAAAAAATTTAAATGAAAGTTTAGTCATTTGATAGGAATTAGTTTGTTCCCAACTTTTAACACAGCAGTTGTACCATAATTCCGAGCCAGTTTTTAACGAAATCTTTACTATCACTTCTTTTTATTTTTTAGTTCAGCAATTTTAGCAATAAAACGAAAAAACTTCAATAGTAGGGATTTCGCTGAAAATTTTTGTGGGCATGTACATTTGGTTTATCTGACTTGAGTAATATATTTATTACTTAATATTAACTCTGGTTCTGTTAAATTAAAAACTGTTTTAAAAAGCCTTTTTTAAACGAAACACATTTCGGCGTGTAATGGTCCACCAAAAATGTTAAGGATACCCAACTTACCGAAAAAAATGCCCTTTCACCCAACATATAGTTTGTTTCTGTCCGTCAGGTACGGCACGAGTTATACACAAAAATCCACAGGGTATCCTAACTGTATCGTTCCACCTTAAAATCCCCTCTAATCAATTTATTTGCAAAACAGCGCCATATAACCAAAAATGTATAATATGATATTATATTACGGAGGATTATGTCACTCAGTCTCAGAAGCGAAACGAATTGGTGCCATTTTATGAGCACTGCCATTAATTGTTGTGCGCATAAAATGGCAAAATAACTGCTCTTATTGAGGCGTGTCGTGTAAATGGGCACTGCTCAATATGTAGCAGTGTTTTCGCGCATATCCTTGCATGCCAACTCGAACGCACTGCATTTTAAAGCACACTGCACTTTTTTAGCAATCTTATGCGCATATACTGCACATAAAATGGCACAACCACGGGAAACAAAAAAATTAACCCACTTAAAAACCACACCTAGTTTTTACACTATACACAATATACAAACTTTTAGTATAGACATACGAAAATAAAATCCAATACAATACACAAAAAATCTATTTATGTATTGCATTGGATTTTATTTTTGCATGTCTATACTAAAAGTTTGTATTTTGTGTACAGTGTGCAAACTAAGTACTGGTTTTTTAGTGGGTTTTTTTGTTTCCCGCGGTTGTGCCATTTTATGTGCAGTATATGCGCATAAAATTGCTAAAAAAAGTGAAGTGCGTTCCAGTTAGCATGCAAGTATATGTGCAAAAACACTGCTATATTTTGAGCAGTGCCCATTTACACGACACACGCCTCAATAAAAGCAGTTGTTTTGCCATTTTATGCGCACAACAATTAATGGAAGTGCTCAAAAAATGGCACCAAATCGTTTCGCTTCTGTGTGACTGAGTGACATATTTTTCCTTAATATATTATATAGTATTATATATTTTTGATATAACGATATTAACAAATAAAGCACCGTCAAAGGCTCTGAAGTCCCTATTTTCTGGCTCTGTGGTCCTAAAAATCAGGCTCTTAAGTCCAACTCTTAAAACTTTCTGGCTCTTCTGTTTTTCATGATTATCTCCCACTTGGCTCTTTGGTCCCCTTCGTTCGCGCAGCTTGGTTCTAAGGTCCCTTTTTTCCGGCTTTTTAGTACCCAGCTCTAACGTCCCATGGGTTTTCTGGCCCGTTACCCTTCAGAGCATGATATTCGAGGGTAGGACCAAGAACATCACTTGTAGAATTAATGCTATTGTTGACGCGTAATCTAAATATCGTAAATCGTCGTTACTCTGACACAATGAGCCACAATTTGTATAAAATACATGGGACTGTGACTCATTTTAGATTTCTAACAGTACTTTACTAAATACAAAATGAGTCAGAGTCACGTTGATTTTATATTGATTGTGACTCTTTGTGTCAGAGTAACGACGAAATGTACTGCGCAGGCGGATTACAAAATAATTTTATTCAGTTTTTCTTTGTTTTTCATAAAAATATAAACAACGTCACATACCAATTTATAAAAAACGCAAAAAGAAAATTTGACAATAATTTTGAAGAAAATAGAGCCCACGGTGGTCGAGCACATCACGCTAACATTGTTATTCAATAATTATATTTTAAAAAAAACAAAAACAAAACAATCATTCATAAGGGGATATAAACCGCTTAAAAATCGTAGGTGATTTACATAATCTAATTGCTATTTAAATTTCTATATTGTTATTATTTAACTTTATTATTATTTGGAACTTTTTGGTTCAAAACTATAAAATAAAATACATTTCTTCTGTTGTTTCATTTATCGTTTGAGGTTCGGCCTTTGAAATCACATACGTTTTTATTATTTAAAATATAAATATACACAGCAGGGGCATAAAAACAGAACGAATACAACAAAAAGAGGGCAAACTGAGCAATTGAACATTCGCAGTACAGACCGCACAAAAACCAGTTTAATTCTTAATTTTTACAAATTAAAATTTTTTATGCAAAAACTGACCCTTAAGACAAGCTAAAAGAAACCATAGCACTCTGAATTAAAAAAAAAACGGTACGGAATTTTGGGAAGTTTTCTTAATTTTCTAAAGCAAAAACCTTCATTAAACTAATCGCACGGTGGGTACTGCGGATTCACACGTTTCATTCAGTGCACACGACGTATTTTTTACAAACTCAACAACCGAATTACATTAAAATTGGCTGTTGCTATATTTTTTGTTGGCAAAACCATATTTAAAATAGCTGCTGATATAAACTTATCGTGATATCGAAAATATTATATTTTTGGTGATATTAGTCCGTCACATCAATTGATAAAAATTGATAAATATAAAAGGTACCTGACTTAATTTCGAGTGTCGCTCTTGCTATAGGAAAATCAATGTAATTAATATAATTTATAATCCAAATAGATAGGTCTAAATATATAGTACACCAGACCTGTGCACGATCTTTAAATTCATGCCCCTCCCGCTTTGTTACTGGCTGTTTCCTCCGTTTAAAATTGAAAATTATACTAAAAAAATTCGCTCCATTTTGACTTATTTTTGCAAATTTTTTGCTGTTTTTAGCCTATTTTAACGCAATTTAAGCGATTTTAAAAATATTTTTACATTAATTTTGCCTTTTTTTCTCTTTCTCCTTCGTTTTTTTCCCTCTTTCTTCTCCGCGTGTCTCCCCTATTATACTGGCGCTCGGAAAAAATACATTCTGCAAAATATCTTCCGAAAAAATATCTTCTGAAAGACTTTTAAATTCTCAACTAAAGAGAACTTTTTTTCCTAAGCCTAAGCGAAACCTTAAAATCAAGCTAAAACGACATAAAAAGTTTAAAAAAAGCTTTAAAAGTTTTTAATAATACTGAATAATTTACTGCTGAAAGAAGATATTTATTCCGGAAGATATTTTGCAGAAGGTATTTTTTCCGGACACCATTATAACCCCCGCCTGGCGCACAGGTCTGCTAGATAATTAATTGAATAAGCCTGAGACAAAAAACGACAACCAAAAGCAGGAATTAGTCAATTATTATGTTCAGAATGACAGACTTTGCAAAACTTTCTTACAGAGACACCAACACACAACACACCAAAGGTGCATAATCTGACAAAGTTATAATATGTGCCTAGTGTACGTGCGTTACGGATGCGCATCTTTAAAAACAATCCTTTAAAAAGCTATATTTCAAAACAAATGCGCGTCTCCTATAAACCAATGCTATGAGCAGTGCTGTGTGTGGAGTAGCGAAAAACAAATAACTAAAAGTAAAGAAAGTAAAACGTTTTAGCAGTAAAAAACGTACGTAAAGTGCAAAGATTACCACACCAAACACACTTTAAGCCAAATGCTGCATTTTACCTCACGCTTACCCAAATTGATTTAAGATAATTAGGAAGCGAACCGTTGAACAAAATATCAATCGCAAACTTATTTATAAACTTTCTATAAATTAATTAAATGTTGGATTTTAAAACAAGTTTTTGATTAAATATTGCGGGAATTCGCATAATATTTGATTTTTTTCAAGCGATATTTTGTTGTATAGCCTAGCAATCTCTTGACAGTTGTATTCTTGCTAATCAGAGTTTTAAATAAAAAAGCAGCGTTTGTAATAAAAAACAGGCGATTTAACAATCAAAAACTATAATACGACAAAATACTCAATTTACAGAAAAGATATATTGTACACTTTATATCGCGATTTTTATCGATTTTTCATCACTTTTTTGTGTAAAAACAAGGCAGACACAGTTAAGAACCGTATGCAATCATATCGTTCAACAGCCAGAGGACTGCCGTATGCAAATATTCTCGGTATGAAAATACATACAAACCGACGAAGATATTACTTTTTGTATTGTGATCCAGGTAAAAGCTAACTTAAAAACAATCAAGCGCAAATATATAAAATTTTAGAGAAACAACCTAATTTTGTTATGTGAACAAGTCCTAATAAGTTTTAGTTGTTCTAACAGTAAATAAATGGAGATAGCGAGCGAAATGCCGTTGTAACGCCAAAATAGAAGACGGCAAGAACTACGGAGTACTAATTATATGGATTGTAGAGTAGAATCTGACCAGTTTATTGAAAAATTATTTTACTCGCATAAGAGTAAAATTATTCTTAGCAAAATGGTACTTCAGCGTCGTAACAGACCAAATCATTTTTCAGGATTTATCAAAACAAATCAACCCCTTCTAATAAACAGAGGCAAACACATTACTTGTTAAGATGCACCAACTGTTTTTACGTCCACTTTTTGTGTATCACGAGTCCAAAATAATATTTTTAAACAAATATTACAACACATGAAACCTAATAATATGTATATAATACAATATTGACTCACTATTTTATGTTTTGAATAAAATTTGAAATAAAACATAACAAAAACCAACAAATACACAAGCACTCACAAACCCGGGGAAAACAACGAACTACTCGCAAAAAAAATCCCAGTAAACTCTAGTGTCAATTTGTGAATAAAGATACAGTCTATCTATAGATATTCTGTGCATTTTATATACTTGTGAAGAATTTACTTTACATACATTATATACTTAACCCTTTCTAATTATTAAGGCAAAAAGCACGTCTGAAGGACAAAAGAAGAAGCCTTAGAGCTGCTAAGTGATGATTTCATTTGTATTATTCGCGTGGTATGGACGCAAATCAATTTCGTCTAAGATGCGTTTCTAATCAGAAAGGGTTAACATATTACAACAACGCATAGGTGCACATGATATTACCGTCTAAACACATTCTTTAAAGAATGCATTCTTAAAAATTGTAAAACAAAAAAATGAAATCAACTGCTAATTGTCTGGTAAACAGAGTCTAAGAAAATCATAATTTGCACAAAAGTTATACGTATGTGTTGAAAATATCTTTAAGTTAGCATACCTCGACAACGAAATTGATTATTGATAGGAAAATTATTAATCATATTTTTGATATTAATATATAGCCTTGAATTATAGCCATTCATTGATATGTATAGTATCGCAAGAAGAATGAAAGATTTTTATGATAAACGAATTTAAACTTTTATTCGCTGCGTATCATTTTTGTAAACATTATAGTCTAAATATATTTTTAAACCTTCTCCAACATTCAATCATTCAATGCGAACCTATGTAGGTTGATAACATTAAATGGGAGTAAAAACAAAAAAAAAACACTGCAAACATTAACTGATAAAATTTAGATGAAAACCTGTATTAACTTGCATCTCCCGGATATACAATACGTTTAAAATTAATAAATGCTGCACACAATTTTTAAGCAACTATTAAATGTTTTATTAGTAAACACGTGTCTATAAAATGTTTCAATAAAAAAATATTGCAAATCAATAGAATTAATAATGTATATGGTTATAATTGTAATAATAGGTTAAATAACAAACGTGTGCTATGATTTTTTTTAATTTTTATATTTTAATACTATATCAGACTTTAAACAATTTTCTCTTACATAAACAAATACAATTTTAAAATTATTCTAATTACTAAGATTTTTTATTTTTTTAATAATATATTTTTTATTGCAAAACTATGGCTTTTATAAATTCATTTTGAATCGCATGACATAATTAATATACATAAAACATAATTTTTTTCAGTTAACTACTCGTAACTGTAATGTCACCCAAATTACAAAAATAAAAAAGAAGAACATAATCACTCAGTGTTAAAACACATATATTGAAAGCAAGCGATGTTACAAATGCCACAGAAATTTTTTTTTCATTTTAAAAGATTAAGACATCCTTACCAAGATATGTTATGTTATAAATTTTAATACTGAGAGTCTGATTCTAATCTTCTTTTAAATATTCTTGACTTATATCACCGATAATACTTTAAACTAGACATAAATCTCTAATAGTTTTTTTCAATTTGACTGTTATATCAAACGAAAGTAATAACATAAAAAACTATAAATTTCTATAAAATATTCTTTAGAAAAAAAACTTAATTTCAGTATTAATGAAAATCCAAATTTCAGTCTTTAATTTCAGAAAATATGTTTTATAGGATGAATCAATTTAGTTTCAATTGCGAATTCAACAAAAATAAGAGGAACACAATTATAATGGCAGTGATGGTTAAAAGAATGTTAAATTTAAAAAAATTGATTTAAAACAGCTTTAAAGCTACAATTTTTTTATCATTTTTTTTTTTGAAATTTGCAAAAACCTTAATACCAATAAGAGCAATATGACCTGAACCAAGTAAAATAACGACACA
>JASAMX010007119.1:0-19964 GCA_030248175.1 Microlaimidae sp. YZB2_3
TTTTTCAAATGTAAAAGTTTTAGATCGAGCCAGAAAACCAACCACAAAATTCTTTTCCAACGAACTTCTTACAAGGAAGCAATATTCATCAACATTTGCTCGCCGGATAAATTGCTAAACGTCGCAAAAACCAAAATTCATGCAGCCCTGCACCAATAACATCTTTCTTTGCCAATTTGAACGTTTTATTACTCTAATTATGAACACACGTCTACTTTCGACACCCACACCTTGTCTAATTATGTTTAGTTTTACCGTTTTACTTAGACTCTTTTTGCTTTATTAGTGACTATTGTTCTACCAAAATCGATGGTTCGAAGAAAATGATTGCGTTTTATTTCAAACTTATTCTTGGTTCTTACTAAGACTCTTTCTGCTTTATCAGTGACAAAAAATTTTTTTTTTACCAAAATTGGTCGTTCAAAGAAAAATTACGTTTTTATTTTCAAACCTATGCTTGGTTTTACTACGACTCTTATTTTGGTTTATCAGTGAAAAAAATTCTTTACCAAATTCATCGTTTGAAAGAAAAAAGATTGCCGTTTTGTTCACACTCTATTAAAAGTTTTTTGTTTAAGAGTTAGAATATTAGGATAAATGTTTTTTGAAAATGATATTTTTAGTCATTGTTTTACTTATTTTACCCGCTTTTATATTTAAAAACTCTAATAAAGCCTTTTTGATATTCACATTATTTTGTTGGCGATGATAGTGTATTGTATTTTCACGTTTTTGTAGTCTTATGTAAATTATGTATCTGATTTTAGATTTCCTGAGCGAAGGAGAAGCTTACATTTATTTGTTTCGAAACGTAGATAAATAAAATATTTTCTCTACTATACTGAGGAAAAAGCCTGGAAAACACTTTTCTTATTAATAATAAAATTAAAACAAAGAAAAATAGCTACCACATTTGTTAAAAGAAGATAATACATTTACCAAAATTTTGAAACGTAAAACTTTTTACACATTTTTTAGTTCTGTTTTTACTAAAGATAATGGAATATTGTGATTTGATCCTATTATTACTAATACCTTAATGACACGTCGTTCAGTGTAAGTAATGTTTTAAAAGTTATAAAACAATTAGCAAATAAAATGTCAGACTTCCTGACAGTTTTGCCAGGCTTATTTTTTTTAATAAGCAACAGAATTTGTGTACCATTATCTAAATATTTAAAAAATCCTTCGATTCTGGAATTCTATCATTAGACTAGATTTAGGGTTTAGTAATTTCAATTTTCAAAAAGTACCATAAAGTCATAAAAGAAGAATTACCGTAGCTTCTTTAACATATCCCTGAATGCTACCAGGAAGCGACATTACTTAAAGATGCGGTGCGGAGTCAAACTTTTTCTCTTCGATTTTGATAATTTTTTGTGAAAACCTTACCTCTGCCCCCAATAGCCCACAAAAATTTTTTCAACAAAATATCTCCAGTGGTTCAGAAGTAATGACCCCCCAAAAATGGCGTTCTGTACGTGAAAGATTGCTTAATAACGAATTATAACGAATTTTGTTACAAATTATGCATTCAAAGAAAACGGCTATTTTCTACTTTAATTTGATACCTTGATCGTTAAGATTGGTGCAGTATTTGTCGATATATTGCGTTTCTCTTACAAAAAACACTCGATTTTTCGCTAAAAACACGAAGTGAAGGAAAGGAAAGTTTGCAAATTTCACAAAACCACTGCCGTCGTTTGGTGTTTTTAACAAAAAAATCGCGGGTTTTTTTTACGGAAAACGCAATATTTCCACAAGTACTGCACCAATATCAACGATCAAGGTATCAAAATAGAGTAGAAAGTAGCCGCTTTCTTTAAGTGCATAATTTGTAACATAAATCATACATAAAGGGAAAGCCCTCATGATGGTGCACGTTTCGTATTTCTAAACTGGGTGGCAAAATGGGTAGCGCGAGAGCGCCACAGGGCGATTTATTAAATCCAGAACCTATTTATTTATTAATGGGCGGCCCCGCTGCGCCGCGCCAAACATTATTAGAGAACGTGTGTAAATTTTTAAATTCAGAACCTTCATCTTCTTCTTATTATTATTCCAACGCTCAATCCTTAAAAGCGATATTCCTCATTCGTTACTGATTGATCAAAAATAAATATGGGCTCATTGAAAAGAAGAAGGAATTACGCAACTTTTTTAGGAAACTTTTTTTTCATTTAGGTCCTTGTTATCGATTTATTGATCAAAATAAAAATTGAAAAATATACAAATAAAAACTCCCAACCGCACAATAACAGCCTTTTGGCAACAATAAGGATTGTACAGAGCAGACAACGAACAGCCCCTCATAGAAACCGCACAAAAAAGCAGAAGACCGATTTTAATTGATGGGAGAAACCGAACCAGTTCCCAGTGCCGTCTGCTTCAACCGCGCGGAAAACGGCGAAAACAACAGAGTACTTTTTTTTAATTCTTGCATCAATAATGACAAAATTAATTCAAAGTTTTATAAAAAAAATAATAATAAACGTCGGTGGCGCGAGAGCGCCACGCGGCGGCTTAGCCCCACAGCACTGTGCACACTTATTTGTGAACGTTGGGAAAAATTTTTTGTAATTTATGTTCATTTTTTTCTATTTATTATTATAATCCAAACGCTCATTATCTTAAAAACAATATTCTTTCATCGTTCACGTGGCGATTTAACCCTGCGGTACCACACCAACTATAATCAGAGAATCTGGATAAAATTTCTAATTTATGTTCATCATCATCTTCTTATTTTTTTATTCCAAAAAAAAAAATAATTGCAATCATCCGTGACGCGGGAGCGCCCACGGCGATTTAGCCCCACGGCACTGCAATAACTATAACTAGAGCACCTGGTAAATTTTGTAATTCATGTTTATTATCTTTTTCTTCTTATTATTATATACATTTCAAAAAATATAATTCCAATCATCGGTAGTACGGGGGTGCCACACTGCCATTTAACCCACGGCACCGAGCCAACTATACTTAGAGAACGTGAGTAAATTTTGTAATTCATGTGTATCATCTTCTTATTATTATTATTTTTACTTTGAAAATTATAATTGGAATCATTGGCGCACGCCATCGCGACAACTATATTTGGAAAACATAGGTAAACTTTGTCTGGAGCGCCACTGCACCGCACTAACTATAATTAAACAACGTGAGTAAATTTTGTAATTTAAATTTATCTTCTTCTTATTATTACTTTTTTTATTTTTATTATAAACGAATTATCGGTGGTGCGGGAGCGCCACATGGAGACTAAGCCCCACGGCTCCGCGCAAACTATAATTAAAGAACGTGCGTGGGTAAATTTAGTATTATGTTCTTCTTCTCCTTATTATTAATATAATATTTTTCAAACGCTTATATCTTAAAACCAGTATTCCCCCCTCGTTAGTGATTGATCAAAAAAAAACATGGGTTCTTTAGAAATCGTAGAAAATTGCGCAATAATTCTTAGGAACTACTTTTTAGTAATAAATAATATGTGTTCTATTGATAATATTAAAACTGTTAAAAAAGTATATCTCGGCAAAGAAATGATTATAAACATATGTCATTGCGCAGCTAAAACTATAGTTTATTAGGCTATTTTTTAATTTAATTCAAAAAAAGTGGTAGACTAGCCTTGAAAAATGCTCTAAGAATAGAGCAGGAAAAACGAGCGATTTTTCCCCGGGCGTATGTTTAGACAGAGAAGATGTGGACTATTCTGAGATGACATTATGTGGACTATAGGAAATTTGCATTTGGTTTGGCCATCTGCTCACTGAATAAAAATTTCTACCGTATGATAATGATTTGTTTATACATTGATTTAATCACACAGCACTCTTGCATTTTGTTAGTCTGATGAAATGACAATTGAAAAAATCATACTCACAGCAATCTTTGGCAAGCGCGAAATCGCCACTTTTTCAAATTTATAGTTGTTTCTTACACATACAAATATAGCCTCCTAATTGAAAAAGTCGCGATTTCGCGCTTGTCAAAGATTGTTGTGATTATGATTTTTTCAATTTCATTTCATCAGACTAAAAAAATGCAACAGTGCTGTGTGATTAGATCAATGTATAAACGAATCATTATCATATGGTAAAAATTTTTATTTAGTGAGCAGCGAGCTGCCCAAACCAAATGGTAGAAATTTTTATTCAGTGAGCAGTGGCCGGTCCACTAAACGCGTGCTGACTACGATCTATGTTAGCACGTTGTTTAAAACTCTTAATAATGTTTTTATTTCTGGGTTTTTTCTCAAGAAACCTTATTAAACTCTTGGTCTGCATGGCATAAATTCATATTTTATTAATTTTTTGCATATTTGTTATAAATACTACCTAATAAGGCAATAACCCTAAGTTAAGGGTTAGAAAAACTCATAACTCGGGGTTAAGGCTTTATTAGCTTTTATTTTAAACAAATATGCATAAAATTGTGTAAATATTAATTTATCCCATTTAAAAAAAATCCCATAACATATCTTGAGAAAAAACACCAAAATTAAAACATTATCAAGACTTTTAAACAACATGCTAACTTAGTACCTTGTCAGCAAGCGTTTAGTGGACACGCCCCAGCTGGCCAAACCAAATGCAAATTTCCTTTGTCCACATAATGTCATCTCAGACTAGTCCACATCTTTTCTGTCTAAACACACGCCCGGGGAAAAATCGCCCCTTTTTCCTGATCTATTCTTAGAGCATTTTTTAAGGCTAGTTATTATGGCATAGATACCTTAAATTGTGTTATAACTTCCGCTTGAGAATTTTTTTGAAAATCTCGAAGAATTTCACCTATGTTTTTCTGAGATTCAAAGATGGTCGTAAGAACGGGGGGAAAGTGATACGGCGATGTGATTTTAGAGGTCATTGATTGACAAGCTTCCCCGATATGTTCAACTTTGTTCATTGACCCGGTGCCCATTCCATGCTAAAAACGTAGAGTATTTATATATTAGGCTAAAACCCAAATGATTTTGTCGAATTTAATAGGTAAAATATAGCAAAGAACGCTGAAGGCATTAATGCTCTCGCAAAACTAATGTTTCATTTTTTTTCACACAATTTTACATTGGTAAATAATTTCCTTTTTTTCCCATAGACATTTTTATAATTTCCTTAACACTAAAGCCGGTGTCGCATAATATTTTCGCCCCCCCTATTTATCGCCGGCCGGCCATTTCCTCATAGCGCGATGTCATGATATTTTCGCCCCCCCCCCCCCCCCGGCGAATCTATCCTAGATTTGAGCCATTATATTTTCGCCCCCCGGTGATTTCTTCATAGGCTTAGCCATGATATTTTCGCCCCCATCATGATATTTTCGCCCCCCTGTAATTTTCATTTTATTAATGAGCATATTTTAGTCTTATGGTGTTTTTTTCTAACAAAGTTCTTTTTTTTGCATTATTTTTTATATAATTTTTTACAAAATAATTTACTTTTCGTGCGTAAACCAATATTCAATGCAAAAATTTTTACACCATTATTTCTTTTTTTTTAATTTTAGAATCCTTTAAAATAAAAATTATCAAAAGCACCGGATTATAGTTTTATTATAAGGCGTAAAATATTACAGAATGAATAAGGTTATTATTTTATTTTTTAAAACAATACATTTTATTTCTTGGTTTTTTAATAAACTTTGTTGGGCGACTTAGTCACGTGCGTTGAATCGTTAATCAGATTTAATTTAGCTTATATTTTAGTTTTATCAAAAATTTATAACATAAAAGAAAAACATGTGACTTTATATAGTGATGTTTTTTTGATCTCTGAGCTCCGTAGAAGAACTTGCCTTTTAAAACTCCAGATCTTCTGAAACGAAAAAAATAGTCTTAAAAATATATAAGAATAACTGAAGAGATATTTTATGCTTAAATAAGCCGAAGCAAAGCTTCTGTTTTCAAGGCTTCGGATCATCCCCAATAGTGATTTTTCTCAGAGCTCCGATTTTTTGTTGAATTTTTCGTTGAAAATTATTTTTTTCAAAACTTTTTTTCAAACAATAAAAATATAATATTATTTAAAATGTTTTTCAAGCTTGAATAGGTCTAAAACCGCTTATTTAAGGGGCTGAGCTTCGGAGCTTCTTCCTCTTTAAATGACCGAAGCTCCAAAGCATAATATTGGAGAGTTGCAACACCACGCATTCCAAGGAACCTTGAACTTGAAGCTATTTTTTATTTGTATGTATTATTTTTTTGAAAGAGTAAAGCCTTACATTTAAAATTTTTTTGTAGACTTTTATTTCAAAAAAATATAAAACCATTTAATTAGTCACAAAAATTGTTAAAACTTAGTTCAAGGCTAAATAAATTTTAAAATACTTATTTAAAAGGCGAAAGAAACTATACTTTTTTAATAGCTAAAGCTGCGGAGCATAATTTAAGAGAATAATCCAGAACAACTAAATATGTTTAGAAAAAAAATATTTAGAAAGTTCAAAATGTAGATATCTCCTGTTGTTTTTGTTTTTTTAAGCTTTGGTTTTAGAGCAACTAATAATTTTTATATTTTGCAAGAATTTGCAATGCACTTGTTAAACTTTCAACATTTGATAAAAACTTGTTACACTTGTTCGTCACGTAACTTGTTACTTTTGTGCGTTACGTAACACATAACAGAATACAAGCTATAATTAACGGATGTGGTCAAACTAAATTGTTTTATAATTATAATATGTAAATTTTTATGTTTTTGAATGCATTTTATAGGAAATGGGGGGGGGCGAATTCTTTATAGACGATAAGCCATGAAGGATTCGCCCCCCTATAAATATTAGAGGGGTCGAAAATATAATGATGGGGGCGAAAATATCATGGCAAGTGTCTATGAGGAATTCGCCGGGGGGCGAAAATATAATGGACCTCATCTATGAAGTATTCGCCGGCCGGCGATTTTATCATGGGGGGCGAAAATATTATCCGACACCGGCTCACACGAACATCTACTTGCTCCCTAAATTCTGAGAAGGGGGTTTAACCTCCCCCCACTTAGAAGTGGGAGGAACCCTCCCCACTTAGAAGTGGGGGGGGGGAGAAAAGATTACTCCCACCCCCAATTTTGGAAAAATAAAGAAAAAAATGTTTTTAAAATGACTTCTAACTGCTTTTAAACTTAGGTTTTGAGGCCAAAATAAATGTTTTAAACAATAAAAAGCTCAAAAATGCAATAAAAAAGGCTTTTTGACCTAAAATTAGCGTTTTTTTACCTATATTTTTTCAAAATCGAAAAACGATATGGGCAAAATGCATTCCAGAAAAAACGATATGGGTATTTTGTGTTTCTCGGGATTTAATCCCCAACCCCCTAATTTGGTGTTACATGGGCGAGTAATTTTGAACTGAAATATTGGGGTACCACAATACAGACCCCTTTGTACCTCAAAAATCAGCAAGTGGGGTTTTTTTAATTTTTTTTATTTTATCTTTTCCCATGTGACTTTCGAATTTTCAATTTTTTTGAAAATTTTTGGGTTCTTCAGACTTTTAGCATTGTTAAAACATAGTTTTTAATTTAGTTTGTTGGTTTACAAATTTTTTTTCTTAACATCATAAATTGCACATGCTGAAAAAGGCCATTTTTGGGTATAAATTGGCTCATAACTTTTTACCAATGGTTTAAACGTTAAAAATAACCACAAAAATGAGGTCTACGTGTTCTATTTAGGCTATAAAAATGTTTTACAACTAGTATTTACTGTTAAATCGGTCAAATCGAATTTTGGTACACGTATGGAACTTGAACCTTTATTTGGCGTTTGCTATTCTCAGTAATGGTAATTCTCAGTAATTTTCAGTAATGACTAATCTTAGCGGCTAACAGAAATTAGCTCTGCAGATTTAACCACCGCAGCTGTTTCCTAACCTAAGCTTACATAGTCCTAAGCCTAAAAAACCTTAAAAAAACAACCTTAGCCCTCTTCCTAAAGCCTAAGCTTACGTGTTCCTAAGCCTAAGCAAAACCTAAAAAAACAAGCTAAACTTATCAAACAACAGCGTAGCAAAAGCTTAGATTTGTTTTTTATTAGGTTTTGCTTAGGCTTAGGAACACGTAAGCTTAGGTTAGGAAACAGCTGCGAAGGTAAAATCTGAGAATTTGATGTCGTTACTGCAAATAGTGTCAAAAAGTTCAAATCAGATCAAGAAGAAGAGGTTCTTAAATCACATGATATTGGTCATTTTTATAAATATATAAACAAATCGCTAAAATCCAAGGAAGCTATTCCTCCAATACAATGTGTAGATGGTAGTTTTGAAACTGAAGATTCTGAAAAAGCAAAAATTTTTGGTGACTATTTTGCCTCTGTCTTCACCAAAGATAATAATAATTTTCCATATTTTGAACCAAAAAACAATCAAATACTTGAAAACATAAATTTTACTGTAAGAGATGTTTTAAAATTTCTTAAAAAATTGCCTAATAAATTGTCTCGTTCTCCTGATGGCATTCCTGCTCTTTTTCTAAAGCGATTAGCAAAAGTTATTGCAGAACCCCTTTCTAAAATATTTCAAAAATCTTTTGATTCAGGTGAACTTCCAAGTGATTGGAAAATTGCACTTACTACACCAGTATACAAAAAATGTGCAAAATGTCAAAAAGAAAACTATCGTCCAATCTCTCTTACATGTTTTTCTTGTAAAATAATGGAACAGATTGTAAAAGCTGAGCTTTCTATCTTTTTTTGTAAATATATTATCTCACCTTCAGCATGGTTTTAAAGATAAAAGCTCAACAGTTACACAACTTCTTGATGTCTACAATGATTGGACTTTGGCTTTTCAAGGTAAAAAATCAGTTGATGTAGTTTACTTGGATTTTGCTAAAGCTTTTGATACTGTATCGCATCAAAAGCTTTTGTTTAAATTAAATAAATATGGTATTTCTGGTAAGCTTCTAAAATGGATAGAAGCTTTTTTAACTAATAGAGAAATGAAAATAGTAATAATAAACAATACTTTTTCCCCTTCATACCCAGTTACAAGTTCAGTACCACATGGTTCAATTTTGGGACTTTTCTCTTTCTTGTTTATGTAAATGATATTGTCAATTGTGTCCAAAATTCAGAAATTAGACTTTTTGCAGATGATGCAAAGGTTTATACTAGTTTTTCAGACTCAAATGATAATCAAATTAAATTACAAGATGATCTAAATAGAATTGCCCAATGGGCCCAAGATTGGCAGCTCAATCTATCTGAAAATAAATGTGAAGTACTACATTTAAATATTTGTAAAAATGTGCACAAAACGGATTATTACTTAAATAATAAGAAGCTACCTAAAACTAATATGGTAAAAGACTTAGGTGTGTTCATCACTAGTGACTTAAAGTTTTCAACACACTGTAAAAAAATAGCTAGCAAAGCTTTAAAAACAGTTAACTTAATTTTTAGATGTTTCAAATCCCAATCCATTAAAAACTATCTTATTGCTTATAAAAGTTTTGTGCGTCCTACTGTTGAGTACGCAAGTGTTGTTTGGAACCCATATATGACTAAAGATAAATATATTATAGAAAAAGTCTAACGCTATTTTACCAAACGAGTTTTTAAATCTTGTAACTTAAAAGATACTGGATACATAAATAGACTAAGTACACTTAATCTGGAAACTTTAGAGAAAAGAAGAGAAAAGATGGATATGTTTGAAACATATAAAATCTTAAATCAACTGGTAAATTTAAACCCTGAGAAATATTTTGTTCTTAACTCAAATTCAACCAGAGGACATTCAAAAAAACTCAAAAAACAGCACTCAAGAGTCAATTGTAGAAAATACAGTTTTTTTAGTAGAGTTATAAGTAAATGGAATTATCTAAATGAAGATCAAGTTAGTTCCAAAACTCTATACCAATTTAAAAAATCTTTGATGAATGAACTTATGGAAATTATAATGACTAAATAAAGAGCTTTATTTTCTAAAGCCTTTAGTCATTTTTTTCTAGTAAGTCAAAATCAGCCAGGTCTTCTTGCAACTTTGTGTGTTTTTCTTCTTGTTTTTGTAACTCAACTGGGTTGCAATCACATTTGTGTTTGTGTTTTTCTTAATGTATTACTAGAAAATAAAATCTTGAATCTTGAATCGGCAAGCACTAAAAGACACCTACCACACCTACTACACCTACTACACCGACCGACCTAAGCAACCTAAGCAAAACCTCAAAATCAAACAAAACATTAAATTTAGCTTGATTTTAAGGTTTTGCTTAGGTTGCTTAGGGAAATTTTTAGAAATAAGAGGAGTTTCACCCCTCGGTTGGTCGGTCGGTGTAGTAGGTGTAGTAGGTGTGGTAGGTCTCCTTTAGTGCTTGCCAACCTTTATTTTACTATACAGTCCATAAAAATATGTCCTGTTTGGAGTCCATGGAGGCCTTTTGTATAGACCGACCCAAGATCAAAGCTTTCCAAAGAACTATTTTCAAGATTCAAGATTTATTTTTCTAGCAAAATAAATTTAAAAAAAAAAAGATGTAAGCAGTGTCACAAAACATGTAATGAAACCCAGGTGAGTTACATTAACAAACAAAATATTACATTAGCTATAAAGCACAAAACTGCAGGAGACCTGGCTAAGCTACTAGAAAAACAATGATTATAGAAGCTTTAGAAATAAAGCTCTATCATAGTCACTTACTAGGCTTATACACCTTTTGTATATAATCATTTGTGTAAAGATTCTTTTTTAAATGGTACAAGAATTTGGATGTGACTTGATCCTGGTCGAGATAGTTCCCTTTTTGGTGACCATTAAAAAAAACTAATATTTTCTGCAATTTACTCTTGCATATTCAAGTTAGTGTTCTTACTTAAAAGTAATGATTTTTGATTGTTTTAAATAAAAGTAAAAGTAATTTGAAAAATTTTAATTTAAGTAAAGTAAGAGTAAAAGTAATTTGTAATTTTTTAATTTAAATAAAGTAAAAGTAAAGGTCAAAATTTTGTTTAAGTAAAGTAAAAGTAAAAGTAAGACCTATTTTTAGTATAAATAAGAGTAAACGTATAATAAAAGTAATTTTGAAACAGAGCAAAATACCGGTTTTTGGAACTGTGAAGCTCTGTTCTAAAGTTTTGTGTAATTTTAGCTAATTTTATGTATAAATTGTCTCTTTAATAAGTTTTTTGGTTAAAATAAATGGTTTTAGCGTGCTAGTGGCTTAAAAAATTATTTTGCCACTTATTTTACAACAAGCCCATAGGTAGTCTACTGATTGAAATTACATAAATTTTACTTAAATTAATTTAAGTATTTGCAGGGAAAAATCCGAGTAAGAGTAAAAGTTATTAAAAATTTAAAAGTCGAGTAAGATTAAAAGTAAAAGTAATTGAAATTTCAAAAGTCGAGTAAAAGTAAAAATAATCCAAAATCCGTTACTTTTATTAGTTTAAGTAAAAGTAACTTTTTACAACACTATAGTCTATACAAAAATGATGCGGACTGGCGACAAAACTCGAACTTTGAAATGTTATTATATCCATAACGGAGGTTAGAATATGTGCGGGACATGGGAGCATAGCTCAGACTCTTGGCTATCTTTTGAACAGGTTAGGAAAAAAATGTTTTTCGATGACGTCATCACTACAGCCGATGCGGTGAAAAAAACCTTGTTCCAAAAAAAAAACTTTTTTATTGGTACGAGATAAACTTGGTATGCTGTTAAAACATACTTTTTTAAGTTTTTTCTGAAAGTTTGAGCGAAATCGGCTAGTTCAAATTTTTTTATAATGCGTTGAATGCGCGCGGTTTTCGCGATTATTCACGAATTTTTGCCTCTCTAATACACTGTCCGAATTATTTTTTTTGTTTTGCTTACTGCTCAAAGTGTGTACGATATTGATCATATTGTTATAAATGTCCGCCAATTTATATTCCTTACTTTTCACCTAAAAATTTTTTTGGGGTTGACCCCCCGGGGGCTAGGAGGGGGGCATACACGAATACCGAAAAATTTTTTCAGAATTTTTTTTCAAAACCATTAAAAATGTAAAATTTATTACATATGACGAATTTTGATATATCGTTTGTGTAAAAACGTAATATTAAGCTTACAATAAGCTGTCAAAAATGACGAATTTAAACTTTGGAAGCATTAAAAGCCCGTATGCTGGCAGCAGTAAACCTTTAAATTAAAAAGTTTACAAAAATAATAAAATTTTAAAACTTATTATTTTTCGAATTTTCAGGTTTTTTTGTTAGAAAAACATTTTTTCAAAGTTAAACTCCTACTACAAAATTGCCAAATATCGCAGCTAAAAAATGCTCTTTTTTAAGTGTTTTCTTACTTGCAAAAATATTTCCCCGTTTGTCAACACAAAAACAAATTTCTAATAACTATGTCTCTCAACTTTTGCCAATATCCCAATGTAATTTTTTAAAGTAATGCCATTTTTCGTGTAAAAACGTTTGAATCCGCGATCTGGTCTGAATTGCGTCATTTTATTGCGGAAGAGCCAATAAAAATCATCAATTATGACGTAATAACAAAAATTTGCATGACGTAAGGAAGTTTTGGAATTTTAACGAAAATTTATTTTGCATTTCCATGGGGTTATTTGAACCATCTTCTAATATTTTAAATCAAAATAATTTTTAAAAAAATTAAAAACCAATCCTAAAAAGTTTATTGTTTTTGTAAAACTTTTTAATTTAAAGGTTTGCTGCTGCCAGCATACGAGCTTGGAATCCTTCCAAATTTCAAATTCTTCATTTTTGACAGCTTATTGTAAGCTTAATTTTAGATTTTTTTTACAGAAACGATATATCAAACTTTGTCATATGTGATAAATTTTACAATTTTGATGGTTCTCAAAAAAAAATTTTGAAAAAAATTTTCGGCATTCGTGTTTGCCCCCTTTAGCTCTCGGGGGTCAACCCCCCAAAAAAATTTTTAGGTCAAAAGTAAGGAATAAAAATTGGCGAACATTTAATATATAACAGTATAATCAATATGGTACACACTTCAAGCAGAAGCAAAAGAAAATAAATAATTCGGACAGTGTATTAGCGTGCAAAAATTCGCGAAAAATCGCGAAAACCGTGCGCATTCGACGTATTATAAAAAAAATTGAGCGAGCCGATTTTGCTCAAACTTTTGAAAAAAAAACTCAGAAAAGTATGTTTTAACAGCATACCAAGGGGCGTTTCTTATCTCGTACTAATAAAAAAGTTTTGTTTTTTTGGAACCAGGTTTTTTTCACTGCATCGGCTGTAGTGATGACGTCATCAAAAACATTTTTTTCTAACATTTTCAAAAGATAGCCAAGAGTCTGAGCTATGCTCTCATATTCACGATGGTACCAAGTCATTGCGGTGTTCACGGGGCATGTGAAACTCAACACATGGACGGTTAAAAAAATAAATAAATTAAAAAAAATTAAAAAAAGGGAAATTAGAAAAAAAATTCATTAAATAAATTTAAAACAAATAGTGCAAAACAAGTTTGTAATTAATGTTTTGCTTATAAAACCAAAAATATGTAAAATACCGAAAAATGTGCAACTCCTATATCAAAAAGTACGGAAAAGTAGGTCATTATAATGAGCCTCTCCATTTAAATGACACTCCACTATAATGGCATAATAGCCATTTTAATTCGGCGAGTTAAAATGAGAAGGAAGCTATTATAATAGCCATTTAGTGACTTAATTTCCCTTCATATATCCTCACACGTCTAATACTGGCCGGGCCGCACGAGTTTCTGCGTGTTGGACAGTATTAAACCAACACGGGGAAACTCGTGCGGCCCGGACAGTATTAGACTTGTGAGTATATATGAAGTGAAATTAAGTCAATAAATGGCTATTATAATAGCTTCCTCTCCATTTTAACTCGCCGAATTAAAATGGCTATTATGCCATTATAGTGGAGAGTGTCATTTAAATGGAGAGGCTCATTATAAAGGCCACCTTTTCTGTACTTTTTTATATAGGAGTTGCACATTTTTCGGTATATTATATATTTTTGATAAAACTAGCCATAACTCACGAACCCATAAAGCAATTGTAACAAAATAAACTATCATTAAACCCGTCAAAAGCTGTAATATTTAATTTTAACTATTCCGAAAATTTTTATTGGATTAATAATTTAAAACTCTCTAATAATTTACACAATAGTTCATCAAAAATTATTTTGATATTATTGTTTTTTAAAGAATATTACAAATAAAATGATACTTGAACCTTAAAAATTAATTGATTATTTACAGAGTTATGACTATTTGTATACAGCGCTAATGTTAAAGTCGACCAAATAATAACCGCATTTTTTTATTGTTAAAATTATATTACTAATATAATAAAAAGTTAACACTTAAATTTTGACTTTTGCAATTTTATATAATCTTTGAGCAAGATTTATTTGGTTTAGCTGATGAAATTTGTGGTTTAGTGCTGAAGTTGCCTAGAGTTAACTTTAAAATATATAAATAAAACTCAGCACTCAAAGACAAAATTTGACACTTCTTATAAAAAATTTTTTCAAATTGTCTAAAAAATCCAGAGTTGAAACTTAAGTGCCAATTAACCAAAAAAACTTTAAATGTACAAAGTGAAATAAAAGAATCCTGTTTTTTTTTTGTTGACTTTAACTTTAGCACTATATAAAATTAATAATAACTCTAGAAATCATAAATTTAACTTTACAATTTAACTATCATTTTATTTGTTGAGAATAATAATATCAAAATAATTTTTAATGAACTATTGTGTGAAGTATTAGAAAGTTTTAACTTATAATTAAATCAAAAATTTCGAAATAGTTAAAACTTAATACACCATTAGATTTTAAAGTATTTGACGAGTAAAATGATAGTTTAATTTTTACAATTGCTTAATAAGTCGTGAGTTAGGACTAGGTTTTACAAGCAAAACATTAATTGCAAACTTGTTTTGCAGTATTTGTTTTAAACTTATTTAAAGAATTTTTTGTCTATATTCCCTTTTTTTAATTTTTTTAAATTCATTTATTTTTTTAACCGTCCATGTGTTAAGTTTCACATGGCCTCCTGAACTCCGCAATGACTTGGTAAAACTTCGTTATGACTATATAACATTTCAAAGTTCGAGTTTTGTCGCCAGTCCACATCATTTTTGTATGGACTATAGTTCAACTACAAGTTTGTTTGAATGTCCTCTTGTTTGATTTGTATTAAACAAAAAATTTGTTAGGAAGCTATTTATATTTATAATTTTATAATGTTTTAATCATATCTATTTTATTTCGGTGTTCTTGTAAACTTTCTAAGCTTAGTACACTTATCCTGCTTTCATAAATACTGATTAAATTGGAAAAAAAACAATGTAATTTGTTTGCTATAAATGTGTTAAAAATTCGAAACATAAGTTTTAAATTATTTTAAAATAAACAAATATGCATTGCTTACAGCCTTTAAGTTAGTCATATACATTCTTTCAAATACTGCCAACCAGAATGATCTCAAATCTGTAATTAGCTCTTCGATCTTAATACTTTTAATAAGGGGCTCTAAAATAGTGATTAATGATAAAATTCGTACGGTTTTTATCACAAAATTTGAAAGAAAATGTTGATTTTAGATTTACTGATGAATATTAATTCTTATTTGTCTTTTGAAAGGTTATTATTATAATTCGCAAAAACGGGATTTCGATTCAGCCAATTAGTTATCGGTCATTTTAACCAAAAACTTAAACTTATCCAACTGTGTACGGGGTTTTTAGAGCCTTAAGCAGGGAACTTGGAGCCATCGAAAATTTTTGGGAACTTGGAGCCATGTGCAATGAGAACTTAGAGCCTTGAAGAAAAAATTGGTTTGGGGTTAGATTTAGGCTTCGTTTAGGCTTAGGTAAACGTTTTTGGCGATTTTTATTTTCGGCTCCAAGTTCCCCACTTACGGCTCCAAGTCCCCTATTTTTGGCTCCAAGTTCCAGCTCCAAGTTCCTAAGGCTCCATCGACCCTAAATCATCCAACTGGAACATTGGAAACAAATAGTTTTTAAAAATAATGTAAAAAATTTTAAGTTTTGAATATAATATTGTTCAGATTATTCCGATTTTTTTTTATCATGAAGCTTTTCGCGGCAAACAGTATCATGACGATGATCAAAACTCTCATCATTGGAACTGCTCGTTTTTAAAGAAAGTTTATGACGCTATAGAATTATTTTTAGCCAATGAGCACATGTCAATCCACAAGATCCACAATTTTTGGTCCACTTACTTTTATTCCTATAAACCAAAACATATAGCCGCAAATTACGAGCCTTCAGTTTGAGGGTCCTTAAATTCTAATATTAGTAACTGGTGGAATTCGTCCCCAGGATGTGCGTTACATAATCATAACTAAATTTATTTTTGTACAAAAAATTTATATTGGAAGATGTCCTAATTTCAAACTTTGAACTTCAACGTCGATATTTTGTGTTTGAACGCTTTTGTAAGCTTTATCAAAATACCTCTCATAATTAAACTTTTATTTTTAGCAGTTTTGAATACAGTTTTTTGTGATAAAATTTTTTTGCGGTACTCGCAGACCCTTAGGGGGTCACCCCTCCCTTTTCTCTAAAACTAATAATGATTGAAAGACAACTTCCAAATGACAAACGATTAGTATAGCTTTTATTAGTTTGACTGGCATGAGCAACCGTCGGAAAAAACAAGACCTGTCTGTGAAGAATTTTAAGTGAAAAAAACCATGAAAAATCGCTCGTATAAATTGTAATAAAACTTTGATGTTTTAATATTGAGCTCAAATTTTTAGGTAATTCATAGGAAGGTTTGTTCTAATAGCTTAGCCAATACAATAATAATTTTCGTTTCTGAACCAGGTTTTTTTCAGTGTCGGTTGTAGGGTTATGGTTAGCTGAACATCAGTTTTTTGTAGTGTTAGCTAATAACCAAAATTTTAAGCTATATCGGCTTATATGACTGTTGTTTAAATGTTTTAAAAAATTTGATAGATTACTTAAAAAACGAAACAATGTAGTAAAAAATTCACTGGGATATAATGTTTTGTTTAAGTTTTGTTACCAGTTTGCATAATTTTTGTACAGACTATGACTTTTTTATTGGTATTTTATGACCGCAATGTTTGTACAAATGTTTTTTAATTTCGTGACCAGCATAAAAACACAAAAAATGCAAATATTTTTATCCATGACTTATTTCTAGTTTTTGACAAAATGAATCAGTGTAACGCCAAAATGTTTTAAAAAATTTAATAGACTACTTAGAAACCCAAGCAATGTAATAAAAAATTTGCTGTTAGCAACAAAAAAAACAACAAAATATAATTTTTTTTTTAGTTGACTCCCTCGTAAAACCAAGTGGTATGTAATAATAACGGAACTAGAGTTCACAAATTACAAAGATAACACAATAATATCCAAACCGTGGTAAAAATATTTCACCGTGGTAGCCTAAAAAATGGGATCATGCATGGAATGGGTTAAATCTAATAGTCATATAAACGTTATTTTAAAAACCAAATTATCATTTTATGATTCTGATAAGACAAAATATATATTGTATATATAAAGAGAAAACTAATGTGATGCTTTGATTTATTTATTCACTGATTTATTTATTTATATTTAAATATATATGTGGCTTTTTCAGAATCAATCTTTCAATTATCATAATTTTTAAAAAAAATAAATGTCAAGATTAGTCAACTAACAGTTCAAATAGTTTTTGGCTTACAGTTTACTGATAAATAACGCAAAGGATAACTGATAGTTTAAAACATAAAAAGAAAATAATATGATGCTTTAATACAAAAGTTTACACATGTTATGTAAGCCAAACAAAATAAAAAGAAACACAAAAAATCGTCACAGAGAGTCCATGTTTTCTTTTTCCGGCATGAAAGATTTGTTCACCGATTTTGGAGTCGGAAGGATTTGGCGGAGTAACGGTGATTACCGCGTTTGTGGTTGGAACTAAAACAATTTAAAGCCTAGAAAACACACGCAAATTTTTAAATCTATTGTTTGTAGATAAATATATGTAATAATATGTAACAGTATTTTGTTGTTTTAATATAACGATTACTATGTTTGTTTTTTTTTACCTTTTAACGGTTTTACCTTGGTGTCTGTTTAGAATATTGTCAAAAAAATTTTGTAAACTATTTTTTTCAATTAAAAGTTTAAAAGTTAAAAGTGATAAAAATATCGCCAAAAATAAAAACGGAATAATTAAAAACATATTTGAAGTTTTAAAAAGTTGAAATCGCTTATTTAAAAGGCAGAGCTTCGGAGCTCCCTTTTTTAAATGACCAAAACTTCAAAGCAAATGCATGATATTTGAAGGTAGAAATATCACTAGTTTAGACAGACAGGATTTTAATTATTCGTATAAAAAAAACCACTTACAAAATTATTGAAACCTGAAAAATAATAACTTTACAGTTTAATAATAAGTAGTTTAATAATAACTATCTTATTGATTTTGGTTTATCATTGCATTTGCAAAGTTTTATGATTTAGGTTGTCTTTTTCAGGTTCGCTTATTTTTATTTCGTTTAGGCAGAAGGTATACATACCAATCTGTGCACTATTAACAGAAATATATAATACTATAATATTAGTATATTTTTATATTACTGTAACTAAACCTGGGGTCTTTCAGGCTGAAATTCAGAGCGTACTGCTCTCTGTGAAAAAGAAATAAATAATAAATGCGCGCCCCAAGAAAAATAAAAAAAATGTCTTTTGTGGTAATGTAACCAATAATTATTAAATTGCGTCACGTGTTTTTCTACACGTAATATTTCCTGGATAAACGAGTGGTTACTTGACTTTTTCACCCTGATAGAATTCATCTTTAGCTTATGTATGTTTCCTGTTTTCCAACGCAATAAATAATAATAATTTTATTATAAAAGATAATAAATTCACAATCTATTTTTCTACACATGGAAAAAGAACAATAATAATAAAACATAGGCATATTTAAACTTTGAAAAATACAGAGTAGTTTTTATTGTTTAAATTATTTTTGATAGTTTGATGGAAACAACAATGAAAAGTTAATCAAGTAAACGTTCTAAAATTGAATTATTGTATTTGTATTGTATTGTATTGTAGTCCAAAACTTAATTTCAGAAATTTATGTCAAAATGAAATCTAAAAATTATAACAAATAAAGTAACATACGAACAAAGCCTTTCGGTCGTATAAGCATAGTTGTTTCTTGAATACGGGATTCAAAAGGCGTGCCTTGCCAAATGATCCCTTTCAAATGACCATAATTTCCGCTGCTCTAAAAATGATAAACATAGAATGAAAACCATGAAAGAAAACATCATGAAAGATAAAATAGAAAAAAATATAAAATTATAAACTAGAAATATTTCGGAATAATCGAAAAGATTCTGTAAAGTTTTATTTATTGTCTGAATTGTTCTCTAAGCTTAAAACCGGTTTTTGGCCCAGGCACCAGCAGTGAAACCGCTCAATTTTACAGCATAGGACAGTTCGAGATAAAATACTAACGTAAAGACACTCACGAAATTTTATCGATTGATTTACATACAACTATACATAAAATTATTGAAGCAAACCTTGAAAATAATCTAAGAAAAATATAAAAAAAACCAAAAGATGATAATTAAAAGTGATCGCTCCCAACGAACCTATATAATTAGCTATTCTTTTTGGCGTAAATCACAAAGAGGGAATAATAAATGCTGTTGTTCGCGTTTACGGTTGTAAGAACCGTAACTTTGTATTTACGTAAATAGGGCTTAAAAATCCACGATAAATATGGCTAAAACAAATATAGGTAGAATAAAGCAAGGAAGTCGCGCGTGCGGGCATTATAAGGCAATATTAAGATTCAAGATTCCAGATTTTATTTTCTAGTAATACATTAAGAAAAACACAAACACAAATGTGATTGCAACCCAGTTGAGTTACAAAAACAAGAAGAAAAACACACAAAGTTGCAAGAAGACCTGGCTGATTTTGACTTACTAGAA
>JASAMX010007121.1:0-14752 GCA_030248175.1 Microlaimidae sp. YZB2_3
CCAGGGAAAAAATTTTTAATTTAAAGCGCTAAAATACACCAGAAATTTTAATTCCAGATGATGTTAATTACAAAATTTAAGGTTATTTTATCCTTTTACATTTAAAACATGTGTTTAAAACGTTAATAAAAGGTTAATAGTTTATAGTAGTTTGATTTAATGTGTATGCCTTAATTATTGAACAGCATAATGGATTTGAAATCGAAAAACTAAGATAAATTCTCAAAACTACCCGCAAAGCGGGGAAAATTTGGTTTTTTGACTATTAATATGTTTTTGGAAGGCATCAGGAAGGTTTCTGTATTAATAATAAAGAAAAAATTTTTCTCTCCTAAAATTTAAAAAACGCAAGGGTCTCCCCTTATGAAAAAATCCAGCTTCTCCAGATTTTGAGGGGGTTGGGGGCGGCCGCCCCTCCCCGGGCATGTTACTGGGAAACAATGTCACATCATCCCACACCCAAAGCCAGGAAAAGATCTCAACCTCTCTAACTTCTATAGACCAACATGTATCTCTACTCTGCCCAGCTATAGACTAGTTCAGAATAAGCGTCTTTTACTGTACGAGAGAGGGTACAAAAAGAAAAAAATAAAATTTTAAAAAATCTTAGCTTTCTTAGTTTCTTAAATTTAAACCTATACTTCATAAAAATTGCTACACGATGATATGTTTCACTACGTTGAAATGCTGTAATAAATCAGTTTGTGCTAAATAAATTTTTGTTTTTTAATTAAACGTCACAATACTTTAAAATCACCAATAAACTAGTATTTTCCTGAACAGTGATTTCGAATTAGTAAAAATAAAGATAAAATTTGTGCTTTTAAACTAATTTTAAACCTACATACATTTTTTTTTATTGTTATGCTTGTAAAACTATTCAAAATTTAAAAATAAATTTTAAAAAGTCCATTCCAAACTTTTAAATAAGCATTGTCTGTAATTGAAACATTAAAAAACTGGAAACCAAGCGCGCCAACAGCGCCATACCTACAAAGCGGCAAAAAACTAAAAATCCCCAAAAACTGCTTTTTGCTTTTGCAATATTTAAAAAGTATTTAAGAAATTTTGAAGAGAAGGGGTCGAGATTTTGAACCAATAAATATTTGGAATATTTTAAACCGTAAAATGTACTAGTCGCTCGCTGTTTCTCAATTTTCCCTCTCCATATGATTGGCGCTAGTAGTTATTGTACCCTCTTCCTAACACTAAAAAACCCTCATTCCAAACTAGTCTATAAGAATTTTCAAGGAACTAATTCACCCAATTTTGCTCAAACAACTCCAGCAACAACCAAGTTAGCATGAATTTAAGCCAAAGCATTCTACTACAACTGCTGTCCTTCACCTCACAAATGCAATAGTCACTAGATTCAACCAAAATAAACCTCCACACAGAAATATTGTTGTTGCGCTTGATCTCACAAAAGCCTTCAACACACACAGCATTGAAATCCTCCTAATGAAAATAAAAAAAAACATCACTGCCAACCATCTTACCAGATGGCTTAGCAGCTACCTCAGAGGCAGGATTATTAGAACCATTTTAAAAAAAAACAACTCCAAATCCAAACAAATCCGCTCAGGCGTCCCACAACGCTCAGTAATCTCACCCACTCTCTTCAACTTCTATATCTCAGACACACCCACTCCCCCAAAAACATTAATATAGTTCATATGCTGATGACACAACCATTTTCACTACTGGAACCGAAATATCCAAAATAGAGACAGACATAGGTGAAAACGGTCCGGGAAGCTAGGGGGTGTTTACCCAGGGTAAATTGAATTTTGATTTCTAGTAGGGAGGGGTCCCAGGGGGGTTGGAACCTCCCCTAGCTTTTTAGGGGGGTCAACCTGGGGTGCGAAATTTTGAAATCTAGAGGGGGGTCAGGTCTCAGGTGGGGTCTGGTGTCCAAAGCAAAACAATTTGAACCATAATAACTTTAATAATTGTTTTTTATAGGATAATCCTACATTTTATTGAATAAAAAGCAATATTCCAGCGTAAAACAGGTGTAAAAACATTAAAATTTCACGTTTTTGGAAGAAAATTTAGTATAAAAAAAGTACTTACAATTTTCCTGAGAGGAAAGGGGATGGGGTCAGATTTCAAATTCCAGAGGGGGGTCAGGGGTAAAAAATTTGGAAATTTAGGGGAAGGGGGCCCTGGATTTTTGTCTTGGGGGCCCAAAATTTTGAGGCCAGGGGGGGGGGTGGACGGTGTACCCCACCCTACCCCCCTTTTTTTCACCTATGGAAACAAACCTAACAAACTAACTACCTCAATCAACTTAACCACTTCCTAGAACTAAATCATCTCATAGTTTCCAAGGAAAAATCAACAATCACTTTCTTTGCACCAGCTTCAAACAAATTCAACTACCACCCTAAAGTCAAAATCAACAACAGCCAACTTCCTCTAGAACAAAAACCCAAAAATCCTGGGCATCACCTTTGACCCCAAACTTAACTTTGGTCCTCATACAACAACCATTAACAACAAAGCTAGTAGAAGAAACAAGATCATCAAAGCTCTGGCTGGCACCAGCTGGGGCTAGCAAAAAAAAAAACTCACATCAACCGCCACCTACAAAGCAATAGCCTGACCATTAATAAACTATGCAGCACTAATCTGGTCTCCAAATCTCTCCAAAACTAACTTCCAAAAATTCCAAACAACCCAAAATGCTGCGTTAAGAATAGCAACTGGTTGCCACCGCATGGCATTGGCCAATCATCCCCAACCAGAAACCAAAAATCTTCCAGTCAAACCATACTGCTCACTTCTCTCCACCGAATTCTTAGCAAAAACCAAGAGACCAAACCACCCCAGCAACAAAATAACAGAAAACAACAAAAAGCCAAGAGAAATGACACACACACAACTACAGTCAAAATACAGCCAATTTCCAACAGTTTCTACCACTATATAGATTAAGAAAAAACAAATTAACAACCAGGCCCGTAGCCAGGATTTTAATTGAGAGGGGGATTTTCGGGAAGGTGCTTTATAGGTGCCCACAAGGGGGGATCTGGGGGGCGGGAGCCCCCCAGTGGGGTCAAGGGGCGAAGCTTTTTGTTAGGAGGGTCCGGGGACCAGAATTCCCTCCAGGGTGAGAAATTTTTTAATTTTAAGCTCTTAAAAGGCACCAAGAAACCTAAATTTAAGTCCCTAATCTTTATTTATTTTCTTTTTTAATAAATACAACAAAATAAAAATATAAAATAAAATAGTTTTAGGTATTTTATTACCATTTTAATTATAAAAAACAAACGTTTTCTAAAGATAAAATTTCATGCAAATATTTATACAAAATAAAAATACAATATTTTTAAACTCACTGCACTAATGTTTTGAAATATAAATAAATTCTTTTTTATAACTAAGAGCTTTCATGAACCCAAATCACTCTAAATAATGCATTTTGGATAGTTTTATAACATTGCAAAGTGGTTTAGAAAAAAAATTTTTTTTCTAATTTTTTAAAAAAACCACAGGGGGGACCCTTATAATTTTTGCCTTCCCAGAGTTTGAGGGGGGATTAATCCCCCCAATCACCCTCCTGGCTACGGTCTTGACAACAATATTTCACACCTACTTCACAAAGGAAACAATCAAAAAGCTTCAACCTAACTCTCTCCAAAGAATCCACCCTCCGGAAATTCACCACTCTAAACTAAAACTACCCAGATCAGCCAGGGTAGCATGGCCCAATTTTGCTCCGGCTACTGTCATAAACTCTTTTCTTACAAAAACAAAATCAATAGCAAAATGAAAAACTTATGCCCAGACTGCCATCAAGGACCTCATAATGTCCTCCACATCTTAAACTGCCCGCAACATGCCACAGTTCTTTCAACCTTGGGTCTCTGGGAACGACCAACAGATGTAGCAACATTCCTGGACACTCTGAACTAGTGACAACAACAACAAAAGTTTTTTGCAGTGTATTAATTTGGCGAAAAATTGCTAAAACTGTGCGCATTCAACGCATCATAAAAACAATTTGAGCAAGCCAATTTCGCTGAAATTTTCAGAAAAAAACTTGAAAAGTATGTTCTTACAGCATACCAAGCGAAATTTCTTATCTCCTACTAATAAAAGTTTTGTTTTTTTGGGCCCAGTTTTTTCACCGCATCGGCCGTAGTAATGACGTCATAGAAAAACAATTTTTCCAAACCTTTTTAAAAGATAGCCAAGTGTCTCCTTAGCTATGCTCTGATATATGTCCAGTATATAATCAACCCACCGTTATGGAGATATACCTGTAACCTTTCAAAGTTCATTTGTCGTTTTGTCGCCCGTCCGCATCATTTTTGTATAGACTATAAATAATATTACAAGATGAAACAACATTATGATTCTGTGAATTCTATATGAATAAAAGTAAAGGTAAAATGTATATAAGTATAGATTGTCTTGTGAATTCCGTTTATGTAACTAAGTCACATTACATCCGGTTCGCTTTTAGAAGCTTGATAACAGGATTCAGTTGATTTAATTGTGCAAAAATATTGTTTGTTTACTTCTTAAAAATGCATTTATAACAATCATAGATGAACAGGGGGTAGGGATAGGGTGGGTCCACACCCAGCTAAATTCGGGCCCCGAGAAAAAAACCAGGCCTCCCTCTCCTATAAATTCGAATTTTACCCCACCCCAGAGGGTTTGATCCCCCTCCCATTCAAAATTTTAGCCTTTTTTTCAAATTTTCTTTCAAAAACCTAATTTTAACACAAATTCATGTTTACACCCAAAACCAAATATCGCTTATTTTGGGGTATTATCTTATAAAAAAACTATTATTAAACCTTAAATGTTTTAAAATTTTTTGGAAATTACACCCCCCAAACACAACCCAAAAGGGGGCACCCCCCCCAACCCCCACAAAAACAACCAGGAACCCCCAGCACCCACAAAACAAGAGGGAAATTTTTAAACTACAAATTTTTATTAAGTATATTTTTATAATTATTAGAAAATGAGAAAAAAACTGCAAAGAATTATGTTTTAAAAAGTAATTTATTTGCTTTAAGTAAAACTTTATTTTGTTCCTTACAATAAATTTGGTTTGTTTTTGTTATTTTTATTTTGCTTGCTATCTATCAAAGTTTGCTGATGTAGCTATTTGTGTTTTATTTAGTAAATTTTTTAGATTTAATTGGTAAAGCTGGTAATTATTTGAAAATTAGTTTTGTGACCTGACAAATAATTATCAATATTTTTGATTTTCCAATAATATAAAATATGACATCCAAACAGTTTGCAAAAAACATGCCATAAACTTTTTAAAAATGAAATTGCTTTAAAAAAACCAATATCCGGTCAGTTTTGTCCCTGACCAGACTTTGTTTAGTTCTGTCCGATCTGGTTGGACCAAAAAATTCTGATCCAGTTTTGCAACAAAAAAAATTGCAAAAAACAATGCAAACCTGTCCGGGAATGTAATTGGATGGATAATTCGGCGAAGAGACTTCCACTGTATTTCGTGAAGATGAAGAATATGGCAGATAATGGTAAACTCTGCCGCAATAAATGGGCACTAAAAAGTATTCCTATTTTAACTAAAAAAACAATAATGTGGTCTAAAACAAACAGTACATACTTACTTATTGAGTATAAAATAAATAAAGACTGCACAAAGAATTTTATATTTTCTTTTGTAATCTGCTTTTAGCTATTTGTGGTACATCCCCTTTGCTTTTCAAAACATTATTAAATGAAACCCCTTTTCGGGTCTTTCATCTAATGTATATTGGTCTCTTGCTGAAGATGATCGATTGGGGCCATTTTGTGGCAGCCGGTTGCTATTCTGAAAGCCATGATTTGTGTGGATTGTAGTTTTTGAAAATGAGATTATGATAGATTAGGTGACCATATTGGGGCTCCGTATTGAGTATTGGGCGGCCTATAGCTTTGTAGGAGGTAACTATTGATAAAGAGACTAAAGTCATCAGAGATAATGCATGAAGAGACTAAAGTCCTACCTACAGAATACCACCCAATCTTCTTTCAACACAATTTTTAGCGAAAACCATGCAGCCACAGACCTGTGCTCTGCCATAGGTGTTTTTGGGGGGGGGGACAGAGGGGTTCACCCCCCCCTCGAAGAGAAATTTTTTTGGACCCCCACCATTTCAGGGAACCCCCCCCCCCCCCCCCCCCGCCCGAGGCCGGAGAGCCCTCACCCCCCCCCCCCCCGCGAGGCACCCCCCCCCCCCCCCCCTCCCGACCAATTTGGAAGTATATTTTTTATTTATTGTCAAAACCCGGTTTTTTATTAAAACCATTTTTAAAAACCCTTTTTAGCCCAAAAAAGCCTTTTTTAAAACAAAAAATCAAAAATTAAACCAAAAAACCCTTAAATTATTAATTTAAAAAATTTCCTAAAATTGGACCCCCCTCACCCCCCAAAATCCCAAACTCCACCCGGCCCCCCCCCCTACAAGCAGGCCGTCCCCCCCCAGCCCCCCCCCCCCCAAATCCCCTCAGCCCCCCCCCGACCCCCCCCCCCCCCCCCCCCCACCACCTGAGCTCTGCCCTCCGGGGTTTTATTGGGGGAGGGGCGGCAATTCCAAAGCGGGGGAGGCATAGGGGAACCTTTTTTGAAACGGGGGGGGCAATAAAACGGGAGGCACGCAGAGGAGAAAGAAAAAAAAAGGAAAAGGGAAAAAGCACAAAAAAGCGAAATTAAGGTAAAAATAGGTCTAACATAGCTTAAAATGCATTGAAATAGGTTAAGACTGCTAAAAATTCGCGATGATGGCGTCATTGATTGATTGATTGAAGAACAGGATTCCGATCACTTAGTACATTAGATGTACATTGTTGCGGTTTATATTATCTTGTACCATAATGGAACTCACAACAATTATTGGGCCAGTACAGCATAATATAACTAAAATCTACCTCTAAGAGGATCATATATGTTTTTGGTTGGGTCAGCTAGGGGGGTCCACCCCCAGGTGGAAGGCCAAAATTTTTTAGGGGGGGGGGTCCAGGGGGGTCCGGACCCCCTGGCTTTTTAGGGGCTTTTTAGGGGAGTCGACCCCAGGTGCGAGATTTTAAATTTAGGGGGGGGGGTCAGGCGGGTCCAATTTTTTAACAAAATTTTTTTTAACTCAATAATTTAAGTGTTTTTAGGTCTAATATTGAATTTTATGTACTAAAACCGCCTATTTAGGCCTAAAAAGTGTATTTAAACACTGTTTTTAACTAAAAAAACCGTGTTTTTGACAGTAAATAAAAAAATATACTTCCAAATTGGTCGAGAGGGGGAGGGGGGTCAGCCTCGCTAGGGGGGGGAGGCCGGACCGCTCTCGAGCTTTGAGGGGGGCCCCTGGTTTTTTTTCTAGTGGGTTCCAAAATTTTGGCTCTAGGGGGGTGCACCCCTTTGTCTCTCCCAAAAAACATCTATGAAGAGGATTTCAGGGAAGAGTATTTTATTAATAAACACATTATGTTTATATAGAAGATTGGAATTTCTACGATGTTGAAATATCTCTTTCAAAATCCTACCAAAAGTAAAAAAAAACATAACAAAAAACACTACTTATCATTGGTAGGCAGGGGGCGTCGGTTGTGGGTTATATACATAGGTGAGAAAGGGGGGGGGGGCAGGGTGGGGTCCACCCCCCTGGCCTCGAAATTTTGGGGGCCCCCTCTTAGAAAAAAATCTAGGGGGGGGGCCCCCCCTCCCCCCAAATTTCCGAATTTTTTACCCCTGACCCCCCTCTAGATTTTGAAATCGTACCCCCCCTCCCCTCTCGGGAAAATTTTAGGTACCTTTTTTATACTAAATTTTCTTCCAAAAACGTGAATTTTCATCACATATTCATGCTTTTACACCCTTTTTATACATGAATATGGTTTTTTATTCAATAAAATGTAGTATTATCCTATAAAAGAACAATTATTAAAGTTATTATAGTTTAAAACTGTTTTGCTTTGGACACCGGACCCCACCTGACCCCCCTCTAGATTTCAAAATTTCGCACCCCGGGTTGACCCCCCCTAAAAAGCTAGGGGGGTTCGGACCCCCCTCCTAGAATTCAAAATTCGATTTACCCCGGGTAACCACCCCCCCCTAGCTTCCCCGACCGTGCTCACCTATGGTTATATATACCCCCCAAAAAATCCCGACTATAGGCGACACCCCCTCCCCCCAAATTTGGGGGTACCCCGGACACCCCCCCCAAAAAAAAAAATTTGGGGGGTCCCACGTCCCAGTACTAAAAATTTTTGGGACAC
This sequence comes from Microlaimidae sp. YZB2_3, assembly GCA_030248175.1. Lineage (NCBI taxonomy): Eukaryota > Metazoa > Nematoda > Chromadorea > Desmodorida > Microlaimidae > Microlaimidae sp. YZB2_3. The sequence continues at coordinate 8,254 of JASAMX010007121.1, forward strand.
CCCCTCAAATTTATGGGGTCGGGTATACCTCCCAAAATCCGGAATATATAATATATTGGATAAGAATATAATAGAACATGAATTACAGTTATAGCATTTATATTAAAATTTAAGAGATATAATCACACATGACGATTAATTTGATTAATTTTAAAGCTGTGTTAAATAAAGTTTAAATTTAAGATTAAACATACTAAGTGATGTTATTTTTATTAGTTCTATGCAATTATTACTATCAAAGCTAATGAACCACACATATACATAACATATTTTGACTGTGAATAAAGAAGAAAATAAAGAAGCTCACCTGATTAACTGTCACAAACCTGACTGACCACTTGTATTAACTCCGATTGAGTTTTGAAGTAAATTTTCTTTGGTAATGATTGATTGTATTGATTTTAAATTATATTTAAAAAGTTTTAATGGTTTTTATTTTGGTTAGTATTATGGTTTTAATTATAGTGTTTTAGCTCTAATATCTTTACCCCTGTACTGCTCTTTAGCTACCCCTGTACTGCTCTTTAGCTACTTGAGTGCCTAAATAAATAAGCAACTCAAGCATTTCCGGCACTTCCCACACGTTGGTAAGGGAAATGGACCCGAGGGTGGGCCACCGCAAGGAGGCTACCGTGGAAGAAAGCCCCGGCATCATTCTTTGTATTGTAACGCATAATTTGTAATTGTAATTTGTATAAAAGAAGTAAAAATAATTTATTATTACCTTTTTAGACATTATTTTAGATTGAAAATGTATTTTAATAACGTTTATACATTACAAATAAAGGCGGTACGTAGGCCCAGCAATGATGGCGTCATTAGGTAAAAAATGGCGCCATAATTTTATGGTACTTTTTCATTTTTTTGCGGGGGGGGGGGGGGGGCAATAAAACGGGGGGGGGGCAAATCCTCCAATAAAGGGGTGGGGGCATTTCCAGACAGTGCACATTCCAGACAGTGCACAGGTCTGCAGACGACATATCCATCTAACAAAATTGCAGCCAATTATCATAGACCAAGAGAGATGAAGCATACCCTCCAATCAAAATTCCGACCACCGGTTAAAAGTTTTTAGAACCACAGCTTATGGAAAAACCATCCAATCAAACATTTACTCATATTTTGTTAAAGAAAACATTTCGCAACTCCAGCCTAATACGCTATTAAAAATAAAACCGCCAAAAATGGAGCAGCAGCAATAAGCGAGCAGCAACTTCCTAGGAAGTCCAGAACCTTCCTGGCACAACTTAAATCCGGACAATGACATTGCCACCGTCTCAACTCGTTCAAATCCAAAATCTACAATTCTATTAAGAACGAATGCCAGCCTCCCAAAATCGAAGAGGGTTGCCCTCACTATGATGATACTGGGATCCGCCACTTCCAAACCAAAGGGGGGTTCCGGGGTACCTCGAAATATTAGAAGAGGAGGAGTTGTTACATTAACCCAACCTTGGGACCAGAGGATCTTTGGGCTAACCCCGCAGCGGTTGCTGATCTCCTCCGAGAGTGGGAAGAGGGGGTGAGCAAGGCGAGGAGCGTACCGTATGAAGCCACCAAGGGTTGAACGAAACTCTGGTTACTGGCAAAGGACAACAGGAGGAGTTGTCGGCAGTTTTGAGATTTTTGAGGTTGTGACAGATTTGAGATTTTACACCCCCCTTCCAAAACATCCCGCTTACTGCCAACACCCCTCCTAAAATTTATGGGGTACCCTGGACACCCCCTTAAAAATTGTGGAGGGGGTCCTTCAGTACTAAAAACTAGTGATGTTCCCCGGAGCTCCGAGCTCCGGAGCGGAGCTCCGCTTTTAGGGGCTCTGGAACAACCACCGGAGCTCCGCCCTGTTTTGATACTAATTTCATGAATAATTAAGGAGTGATGGTACAGATTATTTCGTCAAAATTTTTTTGTAAATTAATTTTTTTGCAAAACTTATTTAAATCAATAAAAATACTCCTACAAATACTAATGGAGTAGTTTAAAGCATACATGGGCACGGGGGGGGGGTTGGGGGGGGGGGGGAACCCCCCCCCCCCCAATAAAAGGGTAACCCCCCCCCCCCCCCACACATGTGGGGGGGGGGAGAAAAAGTTAACCCCCCCCCCCCAATTTTGGAAAAATGAAGAAAAAAAATGTCTTTAAAATGACTTCTAACTGCCTCCAAACTTAAGTTTTGAGGTCAAAATGAATGTTTTAAGCAATAAAAAGCTCAAAAATGCTATAAAAAGGGCTTTTTGACCTAAAATTAGCGTTTTTTACCTATTTTTCCTTCAAAATCGAAAAACGATATGGGTAAAATGCACTCGAAAAAAAAACGATATGGGTATTTCGCGTTTCTCGGATTTTAACCCCCCCCCCCTAATTTGGGGTTTAACCCCCCTCCCCCCACTTCGGACCAACTTGCCCATGTATGGTTTAAAGTGTATTTCAAGCCTAAATAAGCCTCAAATCACTCATTTAAGGGGCGGAGCTCATGAGCTCTGTCCGATTTAAATGGCCGGAGCTCCGGAGCATGATATTAGAAGGTAGAAACATCATTACTAAAAACGCAAAAAGATACGGGTATTTGATTGAGGTATACTAAAAAAACGTTGGGACACCTCCTCTCAAACTTCGGGGGTCGGGTATACCACAAAAAAATCCCTGCCCGCCCACCTATTTAATGGTACAATTTATCCCCAGTATTATAAACAGAAAAGTTTGCAAAATATGTTATGTATATACCTTTAACGGTAGCAACACTACCCAATATATAATCAAATTGTGCATCGTCTTGAGCAGAATAAATGCGTAGAAATATTGATATCGATCCAATAGGCGTAATAATAGTTTCATTTGTGGTAAGCGACGTCAGCTTTTTTTCTCCATAATTTGAATACAACCTGAAAAAACTCAATGATAAATTTAATTAACAAATTAAAAACAAAACTAATTTTAGCTATCAAATACAGGTAATATGAGTTTTCAAAGCCAAGTTTCCTTTTTGGTGTTATCTCAGGTGGATATGCACTTTCCAGTATCTCTAGGAGTCTAAGCCATTTGAATACAGAACGGTATTAAATTAACAAATATTACGAAAATAAAAGTACCGCTTACCATTCTATTTTTGCTGACTTAATCGTAATTTTCGAGTCTTTTGGATTTAATCTTTTGCTAAACGGAAATATATTGCATGCCAGGTGATTTGAATCTTTGCTTCTAATAATATATCCCGATTTTACGCAACCAGTGTTTCCAATAATATTAACATTTTCATCTTTCGAAACTGTAATCGATTGAATACCGCAAAAATTGTCTAAAATAGTTCAAAGTAAGAGTCTTGTTAAAAACTGCTTTAAAACTGGACCTTTCCTGACCACCCCTCCAGAGTTCAAATGTATCAACCCTCTTCGACCCCCCTACAATACCAGCGCGAAGATCCCTCTTTTTAGGATGTACCCCTTCCTGATTTTAAAATACCATTTTAATTGGGATAAATTCCCCCCTAGCTCTGATCCGGTGACCATTTTACTGCCACCTACGTGAGGACCCTTAACCTTCCCCGTTTTTACTTATGCTCAAGCAAAGGTCAAGATTTTTTGAAATGTTTAAAAAAAGCAGAATGATGAATGATTATAAGATTGCTATTGTCATTATAGGTGTGAAGAGTGGGGAGGGTTGAAAGAGGAGGGGGTTTTATGCGCCCCTCCCAAAAAAAATCCCGATTATTTCCGACACCCGTCTAAACATTGGGGATACCCCGGACATACCTCCTAAAATTTGGGGGTCCAAGTACTAAAAAAAAACTAAAAATAGAGTATTTGGTTTGGTATATTGTATACCCCTAAAATTTTTTTTAACCCCCTAATTTCGAAGGGCGGGTATACCCCCCAAAATCCGGAAGACTGCCATACCAACTATAACCCTTCCCTTCCCTGGTACTCTTGTCAGGTACTTAACCATGTATAAAGCTGTAAATCAACACCTCCCAACCATAAAATGCACTCCAGAAATAAAAACGATATGGGTATTTTTGCGTTCCGGATTTTAACCCCCCCCCACTCCGGACCAACTTGCCCATGTATGCTCACAACACAACGTTAAAAACGTGTTATTTCTTTTTAACGTTTAAAATATGAGGTAACACATTTTACTGTTAAACAAACTATATTTTTCGACATAACACATTAGTGTTTACAAGAATTCCGTGCATCGGCGACAAAATTCAAATTTTAAGCTGTTAAATCTAATGCAAGGAGTTTTTGTAAACGGTATAAGCAACCCCAAATTATAGAGGAAAGGGAGTTTAACCCGCTTCCGTGATTGCCTTTTCCTCGGTTACCACCGTGAAACCTTCGTATGGGTTACGTCTTACTTCCGTCATATATATTTTTTTTGCGCGAGTAGTGTCCAGTGAGCGAGCAAATTCAAATGGTTAAAGCAGTACGGTAGCAATATCAGACCTGTGCACTGCCCCTCGGGATTTATTGGGGGGAAGCAATTCCAAAACGGGGGGGGGGGGCGCGGGGGGCAACTTTTTTGAAACGGGGGGGAGGGGGCAAGAAAGGTTGAAAAAAAAGGGACGAAAAAGGTAAAACAATACAGTGAAAATAGGTCTAAAATGGTTTAAAATGCATTGAAATAGGCTAAAAACTGCAAAAATTTCGCGATGATGGCGTTATTATAGGTTAAAAATGGGCGGGTGGAGCAATAAAATGGGGGGGGGCAAATCCTCCAATAAAGGGGGGCATTTCCAGACTGTGCACAAGTCTGCAACATGCAGATATTTCTCACGATTCTAGGACAGGAGGGTACTGGACACGAGGGTACTAGACACAAGGTTACTGGACACGATGGTACCGGACACGAGGGTACTGAGCTAGGAAAAAATACGTTTGCCACAAATATGTAAATTTTTTTAGACTGAATGAGCTGAATTAAATTTTAATCGTTTGAACGCGTAGACAATTAAACGTTACATAAGTCAAATAACATTTTGTCGTTACTACGGCAAAATGAGCCACAGTCATTATAAAAAAAAAAAACAACAAAAAACGTGACTGTGACTTATTCCCTAATAAAAAGGCTGTTTAATATATAAAATGAATCACAGTCGCATATATTTTGGCTCACCTTCAAAAGAGTACCGGCACAAAAGAGTCCTGAAAAAAATCACAGCTGGCACAAAAGAGTGCTGGCACAAAAGAGTCCTGGCACAAAAGAGTCCCGGCACAAAAGAGTCCTGAAGAAAATGCGTTCATGCGCCTAAGTGCTTCGAGCGCTGAGGTCGGCACAAAAGAGTCCTGGCATAAAATCAATTTTTCACAGCTCTCATACAATGTTCACACCTCAGCTGTTTTCCAGTTTATTCAAAACTAGTTGGTAATTTTTTAACCAAATAGTAGCTTTATTATCAGATGCTTAGTGAGTAGTGTTGGCAGCTATTTAACCATATATTTGTCAACTTTTTACTAAATACTTGGCATTTAAATTACACAAATTACACGAATTATTAATGCTAAATGTTTTGTTTAAAATCCTTCTGATCATAACGCAATGCAAATAAATACACCAGAAAAGCAAAACTATTGAGCATAACTTTAAATGACATGGATAACACCACAAAATACGCAGTAAGTAAGGTAAATATTTACTAAACTAAATTTTTTAGGGAAAAATAACAAAGCGATTTAAAAATGTTAAATACGAATTTTTGACTAAAACTCTTTATTATTTATTTACAATAAAAATGTTGGTGATTAATTATTAGTTTTGTATTTGATTAAAACTTATTTGATTAGTCAATAATAAATCGTTAACGCAACTACTGCACATAATGAATTAAGCGTATAATTTTATGAAAATGCCCCCATGTTTTAAGTTGTCGTTAATAAATTAGCGGTCTTTCAAAGAAAAAATTTTTAAATTTACAGAAACTTTGAAATTCTTTTGAATTCTAACGCAAACGTTCTTTAGCTCAAAAAACGTAAAACCACAATAAAATCTGAGTAACTATCTGGGTTTTTAACCACATTAAAAAATCTGGGTAACTTTTCTCCAGCCCGTCAATGAAAGGATTGAAAACTGTAATTATTAGAATATAACATTTGTTTTCCCAAGAAAAAAGTAGCACCTTTAAAAAATTTTAGCTAAAAATCTTTTAAATTAACTGTTAGTCATTACTTGACAAAGAGTCACAATAGGTATGAATCAAGCGTGACTACCTTTGTTTGGATTATTTGTGTGTTAAAATATAAAAAGAGTCACAGTTACGGGTGTTTTACGACGCTTTTGACTCATTGTGTCAGAGTAACGTCGTGTTGAAATACGTCATAAACTGGAAAACAGCTGAGGTGTGAACATTGTATGAGAGCTGTGAAAAATTGATTTTATGCCAGGACTCTTTTGTGCCGACCTCAGCGCTCGAAGCACTTAGGCGCATGAACGCATTTTCTTCAGGACTCTTTTGTGCCGGGACTCTTTTGTGCCAGGACTCTTTTGTGCCAGGACTCTTTTG
>JASAMX010007122.1:0-36534 GCA_030248175.1 Microlaimidae sp. YZB2_3
AATTATAACTTTTATAGAGTTGATTCGGCTGAGTTATTCAAAATCAAAGAAAGCGTTAAGAAGTTAGCTATTTACTGATCTAAAAATAATATCCGGCGGCCGTGGGCCGCCGGAATTACCATATTATTGCAATTAAGTACACTGCAAAATGGTTTAGGAAACACTCAATTATCAAATATTTTTTTTTTACCTAACCTGAAGTTTATTTATTTTTTATGCTAGCTTAAAAACTATTTCACCGAATCTGAAAAAGTGTACTCAACTTCAATTACAAAAATCCAGTAACGTACAGCGAGCAAACATTACTTTGAACTGTCGCATGGAGACACAGCCGTAGCAGGACATTTGTTGTAATATTTAAACCATTTTCCGTCAAATGTTTTATATGATGGGCTCATCAAATAGCAATAAGGGCTCCCCCATCGCCGAGCTATAAATTTTTTCATGTTAAAATTCAAAGTTTAAAGATTTGGCACAAAGTAATTTTTTAGTCATGATTTTTGGTTAAACGTACCTATATTTTCAGGTATGATGGCTGAATGCAAAGGAAATAAGAAAAAAGGCAACATAAATTATATCTTATTCTAGCGTTTCGAACTGATAAAACAGATGTTTATCAAATTCTAACCAAAATAACGATGAAACGCAATTAAGTAATAAAAAGGTGAAATTCAACAAAATTAATTTAAATTGAATAAAACATTTATTCGTTTTAATAAAAATAATAATAATATAGACAAACGTTTTAATTTTTTAAGAACAAAAAAAGAAATCGACCAGCTTTAACTATGTTTAAAAACAAAAAGGTCATTTAGAGGATGAATTTAAAAACTTGGTACCTACGGGCTCACCACCACAATTAAAGGCAAACCAAACGTAGTTGCAACAGTGTGTTCATGTGTTCATTAAACAACTGTTTTCTTTTTTATGTCACAAAATAAGAATTATTCCTAAACTACCATCTGATGTTGATTTCTACTTCAAAATTTTCATTTTCAGAATACTGATAAGCACCCGTGGCAAAGGCGGAAAAAAGCACCCATCGCTAAGGCGAAAAAAAAGCACCCGAACGGACCGCATAACAAATATTGTGCCGTGACGTTTATTTATTACATTATCAATATTGGTTATTAAATTTTTTTGTGCACAGGTTTTAAAAATTTTAACGGTATTATTTTATTCAAAATTTTTTACTAGTTTCATTAGTGTTGGAAATTATTTGCAAATATTTTATAAATAATTTTTTATCAATCGAAAATATTAAATTATTTATTCTTGTTTTAATTTTTCAATCATTATTCGTTATTTCTGTTAGAAATAAATATTGTGTAATCCTCAGAAACTTCTCACAAAATCCTGGAGTTAATTTAATCTATTTAGAACAGGATTAGAAATGGTACGGGGTCTTTAGAGCCACAAGCAGAGAACCTAGAGCCATCGGAATTTTTTGGGAACTTGGAGCCACGAGCAATGTGAACTTGGAGCCTTTAAGAAAAAAATGGTTTGGGGTTAGATTCAGGCTTCGTTTAGGCTTAGGTACACGTTTTAGTGATTTTTATTTTTGGCTCCAAGTTCTCAACTTACGGCTCCAAGTTCCCTATTTTTGGCTCCAAGTTCCAGCTCCAAGTTCCTAAGGCTCCATCGACCCTAAATCATTTAAAATTATTATAACATAAAGGTTTTCTTCGTCGAAACAATTTTCATTGCCAGTTAATTAGCGACTAACTTTTATTTAAAGCATATTCCGCAATAGTGATCTTGAAAAAATTAATTCTGATTTTTTTGTAAAGTACATTTTTATTACATGATTATTATTACTTACATGATTATTGCCTAATATTGCACAGGATTAAAAAATAGACCCGGTCGATTTTCCCACCAAAAACGGGACCAGTCCGACTAAACTCGGTCCGAAGTTTTATAACTAACTACCAGTGTATAAATGAATTTAATGTTAATAAAAGTTGCACCGCCAATATAAATCTAAAGAAACTTTTAGGTAAATTTGAAATAAAATGTCTAAAAACTACTCAAAAATTTTATAATATATTGTGATTGTTTTACTGTTTTCCATTGTATATTCGTAAATGCTAACTTTAGTGATAAGTGCTATAGTGCGAGAAACTTTACAGGTCGATTTTGCATTTAGCTTTCACTTTTGTGCACAATAATTCAGTTTAAAAATTTTTCATTCATTACCCAGCAAAGAACACCATGTATTAAAATCAGATTTTATTACATTTTTTTTACTTTCATTTTTTTATTTCATTTTTTATTTATTTTCCAAATACCTTTAAATTTATTTAACTTTAGGTTTATAAACGCAATACTAACTTTATAATAGCTTTGATATTATTAATTTTACGCAAATTTTGTATTTTACATAAAAATGAATGAATTGACTTTCTAATGGGACAAGAACTTGTTTGTAAATTTTACAAACTGTTCTGCAAAAATTAAAAAAAAATGTCTCCAACGGGAATTGAACCTTCAACTTTTGCATGCAAGTCCCGGACGCTAAACGCCGTTCCATACCCGCATCCGAGCAATTTCTTTCTCCCGGAGAGTGGTCTTCCCTGATTGGTCAGTCAAGGAAAAGAAAATGAGATTAAATTTGCGTTCATAGGCTTTGAAATAAAGTGATTCGAACGTTAAAACAGTGCAAGTTATACATTATGTCATTTATATCTTTGAAAACGTAAAACTTTAACAATTTTTCTGCTAACTTAAATGAGGATTTTCGTAATTTATAAGCTTAAAAATTCTTTAAATGTGTGCACAAAAGAAATGTGGCAGACGCGTTTAAAACGTTAAGTTAGGTAAATAAACAGGACGAAGCTCTAGATTTCCTTCTGTTTTTAAAGACATATCCTAGAAATATTCTTAAATAATGTATCGTCGATATTAAATTAAAACTTCTAACGATTCATTAAAAAACACATTACCATAATTTATTTTAAAGCTCGTTTATGAACGCAAATTTAATCTCATTTTCTTTTTCTTGGCGGACCAATCATTGCCTCGGATGCGGGTATGGAACGGCGTTTAGCGTCCGGGACTTGCATGCAAAAGTTAAAGGTTCAATTCCCGTTGGAGACATTTTTTTTTAATTTTTGCAGAACAGTTTGTAAAATTTACAAACAAGTTCTTGTCCCATTAGAAAGTCAATTCATTCATTTTTTTGTAAAATACACAAATGTTTTAGTAAAAAAAATGAAAATAAGATTAAGAGAGTAATATTATTAATTTTACTAACTTGTAACGCAATAATTTTATACTTATATCGTAATAAATAAACGCCGCTGCACGATATATGTTATGCGCGCCTTTCGGGTGCTTTTTTTCGCTTTAGTGACGGGTGCTTTTTTTCCGCCTTTGCCACGGGTGCTTTTTTTCCGCCACCCAAAATTTCACCTAACAACTGCTCGTTCATTTTTAAGCAGTAAATAAAGCCAAGTAAATTAGCTTCTAGTTATTTGCAAGCGCAGTGATCTTTATAAATGCGGCATTTTTACGGTGTCAAAAATTTTTAACTTTGGCGAATATTATCCCTGCTAAGACGGCTGCACGCGCGAAGTTTAACCCTTTGGGATTTTCTCGTTCAAAAAGCGATCCAAATCCGCAGAAGGAACTTCGTCCCCACCGTTGTGGGAAATAACCCCACCCCACCCCACATGTGGAATAATTTACCTATAATTAGAACAACTGTGTAACATACAGTCGAACATTTTCTATTCTTATGCATTCTTGCTTCCGCCGATTTGCAGGGGAAAGAATCCCAAAGGGTTAACCGCGAGCGTTCCTCTTTTCGCTTTTAACACGCGCTTTCTGGCATTAAAAATCACAAAGATTAACCTAAATCAACCTGGCCCTGGCAATTTTCAGACATAATTATGACCTACGTGAAATTTGTGGATTCTGGAATGATTGATTTTTTAATTGTTATATTTTAAACCTTTAAAAAATATTTTGGTAAACAAGAAATCGCCAACTGAGAGGTAGAGTTAAGCGGTAACTAACTATTATAAATTATTCAAATAGAAGCGAAGTTTTTTTGTGAGAAACCGATGAGAAAATTTTTGTAATTACCTGAAATCAAATCGTAGTAACAACTGAGTACAGTAAAAAATATTAGAAACCGCATATAAAAAGCCATTATTCTAGCTTTAACTAGAAAATATTTTTACAAACAATGATTTTTTGATAATTAGCAATGCTTTTATATGGTGTTTATCAAAAGAAACCGGTTTCTAAAATTTTCACTGAAAATTTTCTCAAAAAAAGTTCCCTGAACCAACTTAGGCGCGAAATTTTGAAGGTCATTTTTTTACGACGTTATCAATATCATTTCTTTGTTGTTTTTTGAAACGAAGTTCGATCAAACCTTAAATTCAAGTTTCAAACTTAAATCTTTTCACGTAAATTGCAAAAAAATATAAATTTTTGGAAAATAAGATCCTAATTATATGTACATTTATTTATATTCACTGGGGCTTGTGGTTGTGTTTCTGCAAAAAAAACATTAAAAAATTGTCCAACAAAATTTATGTTTCGATTATTGAGACACTAATTTAAATGAAAGGGTATAAATGCTAAAAAAGAAAATGAGCGAAGCCTAGACCTAATCAAATAAACTGCCCGATCTCAATCATGAACGGAAATAAAACTTTTGATTTTATATACTATTTTGTTTTTTTTTTTTAAATTAATTTATGTATTTATTTCTTATAGCCATTAATTGTAGGCAAACATTAAAGAAAGCAAAATAATCGCAACAATACAAAAGATTATCAGAATAGCAGAAAACAAAAATACGCTAAAAGTAAAACCGTTGTTATGTTTATTTAGTAAATACTTAAGTACTGCACAAGTCAGGAGAGAGACACAACAGTCCCGAGACACGACGGTCCAGAGAAACGACGGTCTCAGGACCCTGCAGGTGCAACACGACGGTCCAGGGAGTTGACGGTGCTGTGAGACACGACGGTCCTGGCGATAATGCAATTGCAGTCTTCTGTTATATAATCCGCTTCCTACACAAAGAAAGCATATTGCCGTTTAAATTTTGTTCACAAAAAACGCTATAAAATTAAATGGATATTTTGCTAATATGTATGTTTAATTTGAATATTGCATAACTTATGTCGGATTTGTATTGAACTATTTGTGTTTTGAATTTTAAACCTGGGGTCGCATTCTGAAGAAACCCTTATATTTACCCCAATAAATCCATTTCAATGAAAATAAAAAAATAAATATATATTGTAAATAAATAAACCTGCCGTATATGGGACAGAAAATAAATTGCAATGAATTTTTTTAAAATTTTTTTTCGCGCCGCAAAACCACCTCACGCAAAATAAAAAAATTAATCAATGCGCGTATTTTATTTTTTATTAAATTAATCCTACGGGAGAAAATATTTAACCACCTCTCGAGTTGGATAAATTCTTATTCTTAAAACAATAGAAAAAATTTAACCCCACTTTTACCTAGGTAAAATTGATATTTAACTCGCATATTTAAGCACGTAAAAAAAGTTACACTGGGGTAACTTTTAACTGCGCGTCAGAATGCGACCCCTGTGCAATAAACAATATTTTATTTCTTGATTCTAAAAAAACCTTTAAGTGTTTTGACACTATATTTATTTAAAAAAACATTTCAAATATGTTCAAACTAAACTGATCAAACAGGTAAAAACCATATTAATTAACTACTCATATATGTGACATTAATAAAAAAGCTGATTGGTTTGTTTTACAAAACTATTTTATTTACAATATACCACTTGAATTTCAATAACAGTGGCAAAGACTTTCTATAGCTTTTTTCTCTTTTGTTTTGTTTTGTTTTTTCTCAAAAAGAAAAATATATTAGCATTTTGCTTTGTAATAATGTTTATTTTTGTTTTGATTTCTACCATTAAAAAAATAATTACCCCTACTCCCAATAGTACACAAAAATTTTTCATTAAAATATCTCCAGTGATTCAGAAGATATGACTCTTAAAAATTACGTTTTTTCGATAATTCTCAACGTAAAATATTGCTTAATTGTATAAAAATTTAAGTTACAAAATATTCACTTAAAGAAAGCGGATATTTTTATTTTAATTTGATAGTTAATATTGGTGCAGTATTTGTTGATATTTTCCGTTTTTCGTACAAAAAACCCTCGATTTTAAACACAAAGCGACGGTGTCAAGAGATATTCTTTCCCCTCTAAAAATTTTCCCCCCGGAAAAACTATCCCGTTATATTTTTCCCCCCACAAAATTTATCCCGTTATATTCTTTCCCCTGGAAAAACTATTCCGGTATATTCTTTCCCCCCTCAGTAAATTATTTCCCCCGAGAAAAAATATACGGGAATGGATTTACCCCCATGCTTTTTTTAATTTTAAAAATTATATAAACTGCGAATTTTTTAAAAAAATTTCAATAGCTGGACCTTAAAAAGCTCAAATATCAATTTTGTGTAATAAATTCCATTGAAACATGTTTACTCACCATTTGAATTTTGTTTCTAATTTTCAATTTTATCGTTATAATAAAAGGGGAAACCTTTTACGGGTATAATTTTCCCCTTTTAAAGCATAAAGTTTATAATATTAATTTTGCGCTTTCTTCAAAAACACATAATTAAATTGAAATAGATATTTTGTTATCATGATAAATTTATTAATTCATAAAGTTATTGAGATAAAACCCATAGACAACCTTAACCATTTTAAACCTTAGTTTTCCTAAGCAGCCTAAGCTAAACCTTAAAATCAAGCTAAAATTCATAACAAACAAACAACAATATAAAAAAGGGAGGGAAAGAATATCCCGGTTTTTAAATGGGATAAGTTTTCCAGGTGGAAAGAATTTACCGAGGGGGAAAATAACCGGAGTTTAAACGGGATAGTTTTTCCAGGGGGGAAAACTATTCAGGTTTTGTACCCGGATAGTTTTTCCAGGGGAAAAAAGGGGCGAAAAGAAATCCCACGACAACGGCACTTATTTATCCCGCAAATATAAGTAACTTTTAAAGCATTTCAGTAGCATGCGTGGTGGGGGTTTAGTAGTAAGGTTGAGTTCGCTTGCATTTTATCGAGTTCGAGCCCTGTTTGTTTTTTTTTGATTTTTCATTAAATAAACATAAAAATAATTTAATTTTTTTACATAAAATGTTTGTTTTGGTCTTTTTTTTAAAACTAATAATTTTACTTCAAGCACTGACTTCTTACCATTTTTTTACTTTACCCTTTAGAGTTTTTTATCAAAAACTCAAGTTATAATTCGAATTTACACAGAATCAAGTACCCGTATGGTTTTAATAGCCATAAAGTCGTTTTTTTAAATCATCTTAGAATGATAAAAAATTTTTTTAAGTTATTTTTGAAGTTATAATAATGAAAACGAAGATGTTCGAACTTTTTGTTTTTAAAGAGATTTCATTTTTTGTCTTCACATCTTTGTGAAGAATTATCTGTTTATTAATGTTGTTGAGGATGCTTTAATAGATTATTTTTAATGAAAAAATAATAAAAATGATACATAGTGTACTGCTTTATGTCCGCACTATTTTTTTGTGTGTTAAATCTACCGCCAAAATCGGAATTAAGTTTGCCCAACATTTTTTTCCTGCACTTCGTGTTTTTAGTGAAAACATCGATGGTACAGGAAACGCAATATCTCGACACATACAGCACCAATCTCAACAATCAAGGTATCAAATTAATTTAAAAAGTAGCCGCTTTCTTTGAACTTCAGTTTTTAACTTAATCCATTGAGCAATTTTTCAAGTATAAAAAAATCAACAGAATTATCAAAAAATGCAATTTTCGGGAGGTCATCATATCTCCAGAACCACTAGAAATATTTTGATGAAAATTTTTGTGGATTATTTATGGCAGGAGTAAGGTTTTCACAAAAATCTAAAAAAAGAAGATAAAGAGTTTGACTGTGTACCGCACTTTTAAGTCTCAGCTTTACTCCATCATATAAGCAAATGGTTACCTCTCATTTGAACAAAAGTTTTGATTGGAAATGCTCCTGTCTATACAATAAACTAAAAATCGTTAAAACCTATGCCTAAACCTAAGCTAAGCCTAAATTTAAGAGTTTTACGAAATTTGCTCTTTTATTTACATTATGTCTTTCAACATCTCATCTTCTACATCTCTTTTTCGAAAAGCTCGTCTTTTAAACATCTGATCTTCAGAAAACAGGTACTTTGGATGCCATTTTATAAACTTAGTTTTTTAAAGACGAGTTTCTCGTATTTCACGATAACAACAATGGAAAGAAAACCTTTTTTTTTCTTAAGCCTAAACAAAACCTAAACATCAAGCTAAATTTTACCATGATAAACTTTTGCTCAATGATTTGTTCTCAAAAACTGAAAACATAAGCCTAAGCGAAACCTATAAATTAAGCAAAACTTTATTGTAGTAAATTTGTGATTATTAGTGTGCTTTTTGATTAGGTAGTAAAATCTCTAATTTATTCCTATTAAACAGAAAAAAGAGAAAAAAATTAAAGGAGATTTCGGTACTTAAAACTGGAAAGTATTTAACGATAAAATTAAGAGAAAAAAGAATTAGGATGCATATTTTCAAGCTAAAAGTAAAGATTACAAACTGGATAAATTAAAAATATAAAGTATTGAATGATATGAAAAAAGAAAAAATGAAATTAAAAATATTGAGAGTTAAGCCTAAGCGAAACCTGAAAATCAAGCAAAACTTTGTGGTTTAGGCGGAAACTCGCTTGTTTGAAATATGTTTACAAAATCGTATCCAGAAGACGAGTTTTCCGAAGACGAGATGTTTAAAGACGAATGATACTAATGGTTGGCGCTAGTTGTCATTGTACCCTCTTCCTACGCTAAAAAGTAATGTTTTAAAAAGTTACTTTTACTTTTACTTAAACTAATAAAAAACTTTTAAGAGGTCAAAACTTTTTAGAGGTCGATACCTTGTTTACTTAAGGAAAACTGTCAAGAATCGAACTCCTAATCACCCAGAACGGCCTATTCCTTTAATACAAAACTTTTCCTTTACCAATTTGATATTTGGGAGGTTTCTTGGTACCCACAGGATAATATTTTGATATTTTAGCTCTATATTAAATTGCTTATTTCCTCCGACTGTACACAAATTTGATTCGTGAAACCCTGCTTCTCTAACGCTTTTCGTTTGGGTTCGCAAGAAATGTATAGGCGGACAAGAAATATACATACTGTGCTTAAGTCGCTCTTGTTATTTTCCATCTTAGAAAAAATTCGAGGACATTGAAATAAGACTGTACTTATTTCGCTTTGTTTTGACGGTGAAAACATTCCAAATACCACTTGGTAATATTTTCAAGAAAAGTCAATTTTTGTTTTAAACATTTTAAATTACCTTGATTTATTGGTTTAAAAAAATCATTTTATACGCGTCAGACAGTTTCCGTGAACATTTTAAACCGATCTGTTGTTGATGTTTACTTTAAATCAAATTTTGTAACAAAAGCAATTAAATTTTGTGAAAAACAAAAGAGCGAAGAGAAATTAAACCAAAAATATATAATAATGGAAAAAGTAACACTAATGAAAAATTTTTTAAGCCGCTTAAAAATGTACTATTTAGGTGTATCCTCGGATAATATCGACTACTTATAAATCATTTATATAATTGCCATTCTAATCCTGTCCTATTTAAATAATGTGTGTGTGTGTGTGTGTGTGTGTGTGTGTGTGTGTGTGTGTGTGTGTGTGTGTGTGTGTGTGTGTGTGTGTGTGTGTGTGTGTGTGTGTGTGTGTGTGTGTGTGTGTGTGTGTGTGTGTGTGTGTGTGTGTGTGTGTGTGTGTGTGTGTGTGTGTGTGTGTGTGTGTGTGTGTGTGTGTGTGTGTGTGTGTGTGTGTGTGTGTGTGTGTGTGTGTGTGTGTGTGTGTGTGTGTGTGTGTGTGTGTGTGTGTGTGTGTGTGTGTGTGTGTGTGTATTTGTGTGTGTGTGTTGTGTGTGTGTGTGTTGTGTGTGTATGTGTGTGTGTGTGTGTGTGTAGTGTGTAGTGTGTTGTGTGTGTTGTGTGTGTTGTGTGTGTGTTGTGTGTGTTGTGTGTTGTGTGTGTGTGTGTGTGTGTGTGTGTGTGTGTGTGTGTGTGTGTGTGTGTGTGTGTGTGTGTGTGTGTGTGTGTGTGTGTGTGTGTGTGTGTGTGTGTGTGTGTGTGTGTGTGTTTGCGTGTGTGTGTGTGTGTGTGTGTGTGTGTGTGTGTGTGTGTGTGTGTGTGTGTGTGTGTGTGTGTGTGTGTGTGTGTGTGTGTGTGTGTGTGTAAACTCTTTGTTACTTATTGTCATTTCATTTTGAACGAGACCTTATTTAATATTTAAAAAAAGTTTTGACAAAAAAACTTATTTGCTAAACTTTGTGACAAAATCTATAGCCTTAATTTTCAACAAATATATACAAAAACAGGGCGGAGATTCAAAGGTGCAAGGGTTGCATTGAAACTCCTTGAAACGGAGCCCGGTTTAAAAGCCCTGAGCTTTAGAAACATCGAAGCGACATGTAAATTAACCTTATTGAATTTAAACGGTATTTATAAACTTAAAGGACTATTTCTCAAAATTTAATCGCTTGGTTTTTTCAACATTTTCGGTTACTAATAATAACACTCCTATATCTTAAATGTTTTCAAACCGTTAGTTTTTATAAGTATTTTGATATTTATCGAGTATATCTCTAGTCAAGGCTAGCATTTCATTTACGAGTTTTTTTTTTGGTTTAAGCGTTGTTCGTGCTTTGTTTAAAATATCCAAATGATAGAAAAAGTTTAATTTCGATTTGTATAAAAGAGTTTGTTGTAATTTAAAATGTTTTAACGCTTCAATTTTAGTTCTTAAATTTGGTCCTTTGGCCAATGTCCTTTGAAGAATTATAAATCAGGATTTAGCGCTGTAAAATGAGGATGATATGATTTTTACAAAAGATATTATATGTTTTTCAATCTTTTATTAACTGAAAATGTTCAGATTCCTTGTCCATTTTATATTTTATTTTGATTTTTTATGCATGGTTTCTATCTGTTTGTTTTTTAGTAAAACTTTTGTTTTTGTTTAATTGCATCTTAAAACAAACAATTACTTAATAGCTTCAGCAGGTAAAATAACAATAAATTAAACAATTGGACAGACATAATTAACCAGTTTATATTCTAAAATTATTAATTTTGTTCCTAATTCCACACATAACTTTGTTAAATCTAATTAAGCTTTATATTTAATTGTTTAATGTAACAAATGACGGTTAGAGAGCACACACACACACACACACACACACACACACACACACACACACACACACACACACACACACACACACACACACACACACACACACACACACACATAAAACACACACACACACACACACACACACACACACACACACACACACACACACACACACACACACACACACACACACACACACACACACACACACACACACACACACACACACACACACACACACACACACACACACGACACACACACACACACACACACACACACACACACACACACACACACACACACACACACACACACACACACACACACAAACACACACACACACTCATACACACACACACACACACACACACACACACACACACACACACACACACACACACACACACACACACACACACACACACACACACACACACACACACACACACACACACACACACACACACACACACACACACACACACACACACACACACACACACACACACACACACACACACACACACACACACACACACACACACACACACACACACACACACACACACACACACACACACACACACACACACACACACACACACACACACACACACATTATTTAAATAGGACAGGATTAGAATGGCAATTATATAAATGATTTATTGTTTAAATGATACCTTTTTATCCGAGGTACCGCGTAAATAGTACATTTTTAAGCGGCTTAAAAATTTTTCCATTAGTGTTACTTTTTCCATTATTATATCTTTTTGGTTTAATTTTTGTTAGCTTTTTTGTTTTTCACAAAATTACATTGCTTTTGTTACAAAAGTTGATTTAAAATAAACATCAACAGCAGATCGGTTTAAAAAGTTCACGGAAACTGTCTGACGTGTATAAATTGATGTTTTTCTAACCGATAAATCAAGGTGATTTAAATTGTTTAAAACAAAAATTGACTTTTCCTGTCAAATATTACCACGTGATTTTTGAAAAGTTTTCAACGCCAAAACAAACTGAAATAAGTAAAGATTTATTTCAATTTCCTCAATTTTTTTTTAAGATGGAAAATAACAAGGGCGACTTAAGCACAGTATGTATATTTCTTGTCCGCCTATACATTTCTTGCGAACTCAAATGACAAGCGTTAGGGAAGCAGACGTTCACGAACCAAATTTGTGTATAATCGGTGGGAACAAACAATTTAATATAGAGCTAAAATATTAAAATATTATCTTGTGTGTACCAAGAAACCTCCCAAATATCAAATTTGTAAAGGACAAGTTTTGTCTTAAAGTAATAGGCCGTTCTGGGTGATTGGGAGTTCGATTCTTGACAGTTTTCCTTAAGTAAACAAGGTATCGACCTCTAAAAAGTTTTGACCTCTTAAAAGTTTTTTATTAGTTTAAGTAAAAGTAAAAGTAACTTTTTAAAACATTACTTTTTAGCGTAGGAAGAGGGTACAATGACAACTAGCGCCAACCATTAGTATCATTCGTCTTTAAACATCTCGTCTTCGGAAAACTCGTCTTCTGGATACGATTTTGTAAACATATTTCAAATAAGCGAGTTTCCGCCTAAACCATAAAGTTTTGCTTGATTTTCAGCTTTCGCGTAGGCTTAACTCTCAATATTTTTGATTTCATTTTGTCTTTTTTCATATCATTCAACTCTCAATATTTCTAATGTATCCGGTTTGTAAGCTTTACTTTTAGCTTGAAATTATGCAAATTCTTTTTTTTTTCAATTTTATTGTTAATTATTTCAGTTTTTAGTACCAAAATCTCCTTTAATTTTTTTCTCTTTTTTCTGTTTAATAGGAATAAATTAGAGATTTTACTACCTAATCAAAAAGCACACTAATAATCACAAATTTACTACAATAAAGTTTTGCTTAATTTATAGGTTTCGCTTAGGCTTAGTTTTTCAGTTTTTAGAAACATCTCATTGAACAAAAGTTTGTCATGGTAAAATTTAGCTTGATTATTTTAGGTTTTGCTTAGGCTCAGGAAAAAAGGTTTTCGATCCATTGTTGTATTCGTAAAATACAAGAAACTCGTCTTTTAAAAAGTAAGTTTATAAAATAGCATCCAAAGGACCAGTTTTCTGAAGATCAGATGTTTAAAAGACGAGCTTTCCGAAGACTAGATGTAGAAGATAACATGTTGAAAGACGTAATGTAAATAAAAGACCAAATTTCCTAAAACTCTTAAATTTAGGCTTAGCTTAGGTTTAGGCATAGGGTTTAGCGATTTTTAGTTTACTGTATAGACAGAAGTATTGCCAAGCAGAACTTTTGTTTAAATGAGAGGTAACCATTTGCTTATATGATGGAGTAAAGCTGAGACTTAAAGTGCGGTACACAGTCAAACTCTTTATCTTCTTTTTTAGATTTTTGTGAAAACCTTGCTCCTGCCATAAATAATCCACAAAAATTTTCACTCAAAATATTTCTAGTGGTTCTGGAGATATGATGACCTCCCGAAAATTGCATTTTTTGATAATTCTGTTGATTTTTTTATACTTGAAAAATTGCTCAATGGATTAAGTTAAAAACTGAAGTTCAAAGAAAGCGGCTACTTTTTAAATTAATTTGATACCTTGATTGTTGAGATTGGTGCAATATTTGTCGAGATATTGCGTTTCCTGTACCATCGATGTTTTCACTAAAAACACGAAGTGCAGGAAAAAATGTTGGGCAAACTTAATTCCGATTTTGGCGGTAGATTTAACACCCAAAAATATAGTGCGGGCATAAAGACGTACACTAAGTATCATTTTCATTTTTTTTCTCATTAAAATGATCTATTCAAACATTCTCAACAACATTAATAAACAGATAATTTCTCACAAAGATGTAAAGACAAAAAAATGAAATCTCTTTAAAAATAAAAAGTTCGAACATCTTCGTTTTTATTAGGATAACTTCAAAAATAACTAAAAAAATTTTATCATTCTAAGATGATTTAAAAAGAACGAATTAAGGCTATTTAAAACATACTGGTACTTGAATCTTTGTTATTTCGAATTATAACTTGATTTTTTGATAAAAAAATTGTAAAGGGTAAAGTAAAAAATGGTAAGAAGTGATTGCTTGAAGTAAAATTATTAGTTTCTAAATAAAAAAGACCAAAACAGATATTTTTTGTAAGAAAATGAAATTATTTTTATGTTTGTTCAATGAAAAAAAAAAAACAGGGCTCGAACTAATAAAATGCACGCGAATTCAACCTTAATACTAAAAACCCACCACGCATGCTAGTAAAATGCCGTAAAAGTTGCTTATATATGCCGGAAAAATCAGTGACGTTGTCGCGGGATTTTTTTTCGCCCCTTTTTTCCCCTGGAAAGGCTATCCCGGTACAATGCCGGAATAGTTTTCCCCCTGGAAGTGCGATCCGTTTAAACTCCGGTCATTTTCCCCCTCTGTAAATTCTCTTCCACCTGGAAAACTTATCCCATTTGCAAACCGCATATTCTTTCCCTCTTCTTTTATATTGTTATTTGTTTGTGATAGTATATGTAACTGAACCAAGAAGGTTACATATAATACCGCATAAAAATGCCAAGCAATATATCATTAAAAAGTTTGATTTAGGTATTATTTGTGAGAACAACAAAGGTTAAATTGTATTTATAAAAATTATATTATAATTAAATTATCATTTATAAATACTGTAAAGCAAATATAAAAGTAAAATAATTCTAGAAAACGGTACAAACAATAGTAGAAAAATTTTAAAATTTGTGTTTTTTGCCCGATTAGCCTCAACCTTGAATTGTCAAAAGTTTTTCGTTTTCTTAGAAAACCCACAAAATGTTGCACATTTAGTGTATTACTGTGTCTAGCGGTACACCGGCAAGATTTAAAGTGTCGGAAGCAAAATCCAAGCTAAATAATTATGAAGTCAAAACATGCTGAAAGTTGTATTTCAAAACCGTCACAAAAATTAATGCGCTCCAATTACTGGCTCAAATTTTCAGCGAAAACTTTGAACCCAACAGCATATTAAAAGCGGTATTTTTTATGCATTAAAGGTAACCCAAATGTGGTGATACTTGTTCGTTTTCTAATTAATAAGACGCCCCCTCCCTATTAGAATGATTAAATCAATAAGAATTACGTCTCACTTTATCAAACAACTACTTCCTATTCAATTGAATTGAACCAGCCAATAGTTGTCGCTATTTGAATGGTTACTTCAATGGGGGGCATTTTTTTAAATTAACGAACAACTGTTGCAGCCATGTCTGGTTTTACTTTCGAGATATTAAATGTTCAATTTTTTTGAAGTTGATTTTTTTTCTACCGCATAACTGTAGTTATGGAATCTTATAGCAATAGCGTATAGCACATCGCAATATTTAAAATTAGAATTTTTACTTCTATTAATTTTCAGTGAACGATTGGTAAACGATAAGTAAATTTAATTATTTTACAAATATATGTAAATTTATGGCATTTGTGCAAATCAAGATCTTGTTGAATGTTGTACACTTATACATGAAACTACAAATAGGGTAGTGCATTTAATTTCGGCAGTTTTTTGTTTTTCCAATGTAACTTTTCATTGTATGGCCCGATTTTCATGTTTGATAGCTCATTTTGAAGCTTTCACAATACTGCGTTGCGTCACAAAAGTTTCACTGTACAAAAGTAGTTTTTTTACTTAATTAAATCAGTTTTTAAAAAAACGGAAAATTGCCGAAATTAAAAATATGCATTTAATTTCGGCACTTTACAAACAATCGATTGTTTCTCAGTAAAAAATCATCATTTTCAAAAATTCAAAAGCTTATCATTATCTTCAGACAGTTTTCTTTAATTTAAGCTTCTACTTGTTGTTCAACGTGTAAGTGGCAAAAAGTTACAGCTAAAATGCCAAATGGTATTAAAATGAGCAAAATTTGGGAAAAAAGTGCATTTAATTTCGGCACTTTTTAAAAGGACCCTCTTAATCGAGTTTAAGTGCAGTGCTATGACCCCTACACATATCAACGTTGTTTTTTAACTATTTACAACTACAATTTAACACCCGACCACTTAATTCAATCCGTTTTTACCTACAGCATACGAGTGCCGATTTTATTTTATAACGATTGTTCACCACAGACGCAACGTAGAACCGCGGAGACTAAAAAATCAGAAAATAGACTAAATTTTACCAGGACTATTTAATTTTTCAAACCAATTTATTGCGTACCCACGAAATGCCTATGTTCTGAACGATATCAATTTTATTTTTTTATAAATCCCACACAATTTCACATAAAAATATCTACAACATAACAAATAAAAAGCTCACGACTATCATCTACATATATTAGCTCTCATTCAAGCTATTAACGTCGTATCCTGGTCCAAGATATAGTCTATAATCGTAGATGCCCAATTGGACAGTGCGCGAGCTATTTATATGCCTACCCTATAGTTATTGATATTTTCTGTTGAAATTGTGTGATTTATAAAAATATAAAGTTGTCACTTGTTTTCTAGAACATAAGCATTTCATGATTACGCAATAAATTTGTTTAAAAATTAACTGGTCCTTGTAAAATTTACTCTATTTTAGAATTCTGTTTCAACTCCCCGTGGTTCTACCTTGCGTCTGTGGTGAACAATCGTTATAAAATAAAATAGTGTAATTTCGGCACTCGTATGCTGTAGGTAAAAACGGATTGAATTAAGTGGTCGGGTGTTAAATTGTAGTTGTAAGTAGTTAAAAAACAACGTTGATATGTGTAGGGGTCATAGCACTGCACTTAAACTCGATTAAGAGGGTCCTTTTAAAAAATGCCGAAATTAAATGCACTTTTTTCCCAAATTTTGCTCATTTTAATACCATTTGGCATTTTAGCTGTAACTTTTTGCCACTTACACGTTGAACAACAAGTAGAAGCTTAAATTAAAGAAACCTTCTAAGATAATGATACACTTTTAATTTTTTTAAAATGATGATTTTTTTGACTGAGAAACAATCGATTGTTTGTAAAGTGCCGAAATTAAATGCACACATTTAATTTCGGCAATTTTTTATTTTTTTAAAAACTGACTTAATTAAGTAAAAAAACTACTTTTGTACAGTGAAACTTTTGTGACGCAACGCAGTATTGTGAAAGCTTCAAAATGAGCTATCAAACATGAAAATCGGGCCATACAATGAAAAGTTACATTGGAAAAACAAAAAAGTGCCGAAATTAAATGCACTACCCTATTTGTAGTTTCATGTATAAGTGTACAACATTCAACAAGATCTTGATTTGCACAAATGCCATAAATTTACATATATTTTGTAAAATAATACAATTTTACTTATAGTTTACCAATCGTTCACTGAAAATTAATAGAAGTAAAAATTCTAATTTTAAATATTGCGATGTGCTATACGCTATATGCTATAGATTCCATAACTACAGTTATGCGATGAAGAAAATGGGGCTCAAAAAATTGAACATTTAATATACTAAAAGTAAACCCCACGTGGCTGCAATAGTTGTTCGTTAATTTAAAAAAATGCCCCCCATGAAGTAACCATTCAAATAGCGACAATCTGACGTCACTTTATCAGCTAGTTAGATTCAATTGAATAGGGAGTAGTTGTTTGATAAAGTGACGTAAGATTCTTCTGATTTGAGTGGTTACTTAATAGGGAGGGGCGTCTTATAATTCAACGAACAACTGTTGCAGCCACGTTGGGTTTACCTTTAATGCATAAAAAATACCGCTTGATATGCTGTTAGAGGTTACTGTTCAAAGTTTTCGCTGAAAATTTGACCATGATTGGAGCGGTAAGTTTTTTGTGACGGTTTGAATACGACCGGTTTTCGCGTGTTTTGACTTCATAATTATTTAGCTTGGATTTTGCTTCCGACACTTTAGAATCTTGCGGTGTTACCCACTAGCACCAACGCAGGTGATACACTAAATGTGCGACATTTTGTGGGTTTTCTAAGAAAACGAAAACTTTTTTGGCGATGGCTCCCGAGGTTGAGGCTAATCGGGCAAAAAGAGCGCAAATTTTAAAATTTTTATGTTGTTTGTACCGGTTTCTAGAATTATTTACTTTTTTATATTTTTTTCCCTTTTTTTACAGTATTTATAAATAATAATTTAATTATAATATAATTTTTATAAATACAATTTTAACCTTTGTTGTTCTCACAAATAATACCTAAATCAAATATTTTTTAATGATATACTGCTTTTTAAGGCATTTTTATGCGATTTAAATATACACACTAGTTTTTTTTAATTTTAATGTTTTTTCTGGTTTCATTAAAAGCAAAAATTTTCAGGAGTCTAAATTAGCATTTGTGTGCGCCAAATTTTTTCCCTTAAAATAAAATTGTTATAATGCAACAAACTTTCACAGTAAAAAAATATTTTTAATTGTTCAGGATCCAAAAAACATTTTGTTTTAATTAAAAAAAAAACGAAACGAAACTACAATCAAGAATATATAACACAAGAGAATGTCCGACTGTACACTAAATTTTTGACCAAAATTTTGCGAGAAAATTCGCACTTTCAAATTGTGTGCGACTTTTCTCGCAAAAATCCGCCATTTTCTGCAAGTTTTCCCGCGCTGCGATTTTTTACACAGTGTTAGTTTTCTCGCAGTGGGGACTGCGATTTCTTTCGCACTCTATGCTGCTTTATTCGCACTGCGATTATTTTCGCACTGCGAGTCGGGCTGCACAACAAAAAAAATAAAAACAAAGCGGAGCAAAAATTTTGTGTTTAAATGAGTAAAAGTCGTTTTTTTTACCTTAAGATGTTAAAACTTTTTAGTTTTAATAAATAAAGTAACTTTCCAACGTTTTAAAATTAAATAAAACAAGTTTCAAAGTATTTTACTCCATTGAAAATGACTGCCAGCGTCTGTATTTTTTTTGCTGCGCGGCCAGACTCGCAATGTGAAAATATTCGCAGTGCGAATAAAGCAGCATAGAGTGCGAAAGAAGTCTAAGTCCCCACTGCGAGAAAATTAACACTGTGTTAAAAATCGCAGCGCGGGAAAACTAGCAGAAAATGGCGGATTTTTGCGAGAAAAGTCGCACACAAAATCAAAAGTGCGACTTTTCTCGCAAAATTTTGGTCAAAAATTTAGTGTACAGTCGGACATTCTCTTGTATTATATATTCTTGCTACAATTGATTTATTCTGTTTAAAAACGTTTGCAATTTTAAGAATAAAATTCAAATTTATGTAAAATCTCCGTTTAAGTATAAGTTAATTATTTAACCAAGTTACAGTATGAAGTTATAAAAAATACCCAAAGATCCAAAATATTTTAATTTTAATTTGAAATTTTTTTCTATATTGACCGAAGATATAGTTTAAGCAGTGTTTATATATAGTTTTACTTACTTTATTTTTTGTTCATATTGAGCGTTAAATGACACAAATCTTAACTAATTTATATGTTACAAATTTTCATCGATAAATTTACGTTAGACAAATTAAATCTTGCGGACTTCATAAAAACTATGGGGACATAAAAAGAATAGTAAAAAAAGTATGAGGACAAAAAAATAATTGGTAATTTTTATATCACCCAAAACTCACCAAACATGAAAATGGAACGAACTGTTTGTATATAACCTAAAAAGTTTCTGAATACAATTTGTCAAAAATAAATTTATTAAAACATGCCAAAAAATGAATGTAAGACGTCGAATAAAAAATTGACCAGGTACGGAGTTTTCGCACCACAACAAACTAACTCATTGTGAATAGACCCATAAAAGTAAAGTAAAGTAAAGTATAAAAGTAAAGTAAGACCTATAAAGTAAGTTTTTGGAGTGGATCTGATTTTATGTTGTGTTTTAGATTTTTTTAAAATAATCAAACTTTGCAAAAATTATTATGAGAACTTGTTAGCAATTACTTTTAAAAGTGTCATAAACTAAAAATCGGCATTGCCTTTTAAAAAAAATAATCGCATAGAAAATTGTTAAAATATAATGTAATCTTCAATAGCAAACGGGTTTTGCTTAAAATATTTTAAAGGTTCGTCATATAAATGATCGGTTAATTGATCATTTTCTACTAATTAAACCAACTTTGAAAAATTCCTCGTGTTTTCGGCTTTTCAAACATATTCTAATTTTTCTGTTCGCTAAAAGTTTATTGTTCTCATCCGTTAAAAATATATTTCTTTTCAAAAATCAGAAAAAACACATGATATCTAAATCTTCTTTGCCATAAACTGAAGTCTATACATCAATATTTGTATTAAATAATTAGTATATAGTAACTAACACATCTAATTCACTTTTAAGGCTTAAATATATGTCTCCGGTCTCCAATAATTTGTTATAAAATTCTTTTTTTATTAATAATAATAAAACTGAAAAGGGGTCGGGGTTTTGGACGGTGGAAAGGGGGTCGAGGTTTTGGATTGTGGAAAGGCGGTTGGGATTCTGGATGGTGGAAAGGGGGTCGGGGTTTCGGATGGTGGAAAGGAGGTCGGGACTCTGGATGGTGGAAAGGGGGTCGGGATTCTGGATGATGGAAAGGGGGTCGGGGTTTCGGATGGTGGAAAGACGGTTGGGATTCTGGATTATGGAAAGGGGGTCGAAGTTTTGGATGGTGGAAAGGCGGTCGGAATTCTGAATGGTGGAAAGGGGGTCGGGATTCTGGATGATGGAAAGGGGGTCGAAGTTTTGGATGGTGGAAAAGCGGTCGGAATTCTGGATGGTGGAAAGGGGGTCGGAATTCTGGATGGTGGAAAGGTGGTTCTGGTTTTAGATGGTGAAGAGGGGGTTGAGGTCTTGCTCCTGGATGAGGAAGAGGAGGTCGGAACTCCGGATGGTAAAAAGGGGCAGGGGGTATGGGTTCCAAATGCCTAAAATGGGGTTGGGGTGTCAGATGCCGAGAAGGGGGTATGGGTCGCTGTGTACGATCTTCTAGTGGGTGCTGCTTTGGTCGATGGACTGACAGTGGAAGATCCTCCAGTATATATAGCAGGGGCGCACAAATCAGTGGTAGTATGCCGTTGGGGTGGGCCAGTGGTGGACAAATCGACCAAGGTCTATCAATACGCTCAGCTCTTGTTTCCTCATTTAAGAGAATGATACAAACAATACTGAATAAAAGAATGGATTTACCAAGGGCCATATTGATTTCTTCTGATCTGGTGGTTTAAATAAACACAATAAAAATAGCGAATGAATAAATTTGAGCCAGCTAAAAATAATTAAATTTAGTATAATAAAAAATAATAAACTGTAGTTGTGTAATGATTTGACTAAAGTATGTTAAAAAATGATTGCGACTGGCCACAAAACTTTAAATTTAAAATGTTATACCCGCGCAACGGATTATTATCATGCTTATATCAGTGTACCTTAGACTTTTGCCTATCAGTTAAAACTTAAAAAAATAATGTAGATAATGTAGAATATAGGTAAATATTGTAGAATATTATAGCTTTATTTAGATTAAATAAAGAGTACCTTAAAGACGCAAAATCAAAGAAATTTTCCTTCCTCAACGTATGTACAAAATCTATTTGACAAAACTTCAATATAATTCTAAAAAAAGTAGATAAATATCTGGCTCATTAGTTTTTTTTTTAAATGAATAGAAAAAAAACACAAAAAACTTTATGTATGGAACTAAAAAAATCAGATAAATAAGGAATAAACTTAAAAATAATTGGAAGAAAATGCGAAAAACCAGATAATCTACATTTAAAACCAAATATAATGATGTAATTTACACTAAATATTAATATACTTGCCATTTGTGTAGGCTCATTAGTTGTTCTAATTTTTAAAATGAATAAAAATAAAAAATGTTTATAAAAACTTCATGTATCGAATTAAAAAAGCAGGGGCCGGTTGCATAAAAATCCCTTAGTAAAGTGAAAAAAATCCCTTACGTTTTCCCTTAAATACAGTAATCTCCCTAGGTTAAGTTTTCCCTTAAGTCAGTTGCACGTAAGCAATTTCCCTTACCCTTAACTTAGGGCGTACGTACTACAACGCAAGGGAATTTTTGTTCACATTTAAAATTAAATCTTGCTGCAAAAATAAGTTTAAACACATAAAAGTGCAAACATTTACATTAACACAGTATAAATAAATGAATTCTATATTAAATTACTTGAAAAATTACTTTATTTATCAAATAATCTCAAATCTTTATCAAATAATCTCAAATCGACAACTTATTTTTTTTTTATTCGGAATTAGTTGTTTTGTCGCGGTTTTTGGCTTGAGTTATTAGACTTTTTTTGATAAAAACACTTAAAAACCAAAAATAAATGTATTCTTTATTCAATCTTAAATTTATTGTGCTGAAAATTTTTAATATTATTTAAATAAACAAACAAATTAAAGAGCCAAAACGAGGAGAGGACTTTGGTTAATTAATGAAGATTTTGTGCAGAATAATGCTGAATTATTTTATTAAATATAACAACGATTTTCGTTTTATTGTAAAAATTAATTACTTACTACGTGTGCATAGGCCTTAAAATTATGATAATTTTTGTAATTTTTCTTAAAACCATTTATAATCTTATTAATAGCGCACCAGCTTTATTTGAACTATTCCCCTTAAAGTCTAAGGGTCCTCTTGACCTCCCTTGGGATTTAAGGGAAAACTTAAGGTAAACGTTTAAGTGAAACTGTTTATGCAACGCACTTGAGCTAAATTTGCTTTTTTGCACCACTTAATTGCAAATTTAAGGGAATAATTACCCTTAAACATTTTATGCAACCGGCCCCAGAGAAATAAGGAATAAAATTAAAAAGTAGTTCGTCGTTACTTTAACACAAAGAGTTAAAGTGACTTATATATGACTTATATTGTTAATACTATTTGTGTGTTAAAGAATAAAAAGAGTCACAGTTACGAGTATTCTATAACACTTCTGACTCATTGCGTCAGAGTAACGACGAATTGAAAGAATACGCAAAAAACCAGAAAATCTACATTTAAAAACAGATATAATGATTAAAATACACCAAATTTTAATATATTTGTAATTTTGCTTAAAATTCATTTTTAAAGTGTAAATACAAATAATTAACAACGTAAACAATGAACGCCGGTGATTTTTTCCTGCCCGGCTTGCGCGCGGGTGGGTATAAGTGTAACCTTTTTCAGTGAATCTGTTTTTTTCGAGCAACCACATTTTTAGCGACGTTAAGGTTATCAAATCACAATGCAATAAAACTTTTTTTAACGCAAATATTTTCCGAGATCACACTAGTTTTGGAACACTGGCATGCGGGTATTAGATTTCTTGAAGGAAGATCAATAGATGTTCTTTTTTATTTAAGAACAATCTATTCTTTGAAGCCCGGTTCACACTGAGGTGGCAATGCCACCGGTTGCAATGCCACCGCTGTTGTGTCTAACGTTAAACATAAAACGTGTTCACACTGGGATGGCAATGCCACCTCGCGGTGGCGATGCCTCCGCGCGCGGTGGCGATGCCTCCGCGAGGTGGCATTGCCACCGCGGTTGTGTTTGATCTACATCTCCGCCACTGGTGGCAGCTCTCTCAAAAAGAAAACGCGTGGGAACGCGCGCATTTAAAAAAAGCAATGAAAAATACGGTTTTTAAATAAACGTTTTCATTGTATAAAAAAACCAGAGAAAAATATTGCGGTTTTAACAACAAAAAAAAAACGCGTGTGCATTGCATAAAAAATGAAAAAATACTGTGGTTTTATTGCAAAACTTAATATTTAAAAAAAATGATTTTTTATGAGAAAATAAATTTTAACTAGTTTTTAATAAACTTTAAACACACGTACATACGTACAAAGCATGGAAATGTTCTTGAATAATTAGAAATTTGCAATTTTTTGCATAAATCAAAGATTTGCAAAATTTTCTACTGCGCATTTTCGAATATTTAATGCACGGCCTTGGGTTAAAATAGGATTTATGACGGGGTTTTAAATAATCAAAAACAATAATCATTTATGTTTAATTAAAAAAAACTTTAAGTTTGTTTTTGCGACCGCAATACTTTTCAGAAATAAATCCTAAAAAAATGTGGCTACTGATTCGGATGAACTTTTGATCAATGAAGTTCAAAATCGTGCCGAATTTTATCACAAACCTTCTTTTTCTGAGTTAGTTTTTCGACAATTAATTTGGGTTTTCGTAAACTAATAATAACTAACAATTAACAAATAACGATAGCAAATAATCAAACTGAAGGAACAGGAGACATCCAAAAATAGTCATGAAAATATTAATGTTCTTGCAGTCTCATTTCTTGAACTAAAGCGTGAAGTTCCTCCTGCTGTTTGTGTCATTAAAAAATAAGACGTACCCACCATCTTCTACGAGTTTTTTATTCTATCTTTTTCGAAGCGCAGGCAATACAAAAATATCAATATATATTTATCGTCTTCAGAATAAGTTAAGAAAGTGCCAATTACCCACGTTTTCTTAGTTCTATACGCGAACGAAAAGGTGGCATTGCGTTACCAGCGGTAGCAATGCCACCCCAGTGTGAACCTAGCGGTGGCAGGCAATGCCACCGGTGGCATTCCCACCGGTAGCGGTAGCATTGCCACCTCATTGTGAACCGGGCTTTAGTTTTAAAATATTTTTTAATACTTCGGATATATTGATTTTACCCTATTTTTTTTCAATTTTTTGCCGCTTTTTTTCACGTTGCTTCGTTTCAGTCCCGCTTCGTTTCAGTCCCCAAAAAAACGCTGCGAGCTTCATATCAGTCCCACTACATTTCAGTCCTGACGCTGACGAAAAAATTGATTAAAATAAAGACATTTGTACTACAATTATATAAGCTTATTTGATTCATTTTGCATTGATTTAAGAATTTTATGATTTTTTTATTTATTTAAACTATTTTTAGTTTTTTGGCCCGTTTAGTTTATTGTAATTAAGAGTGTACTGTCACAAATAAAATTTCTATTGACGCGTCGTATAGTTAAACCGCTCATCATATAAGTATATCCGGCACCCAGCACGATATTAACTGTAATTAAACGATGATGTGCGGTTTTATAATAATTACCGCGCTGGATGCCGGATATATTTACATGTTAAATGAAAAGATGAGCGGTTTAACTACGATGTGTTTATAACGCCCTAAATGAACTACTCTTTTAATGCTAAACTTAATCTTTTCTACCTTAAATTAAATATTTTGGTTTCTGTAGACCAATTTTACAACATTTGTAAATTTTAATTTAATTGGTTCAGTAACAAAAGAGTTGTATGATCCGGGCGTTACAGGAATTTGACTTGTGGTATTACTCCTTTAAGAACCAAACAATAAATTCGGAAATACTTTTGTATTTTATTTTTTCGGAAAGTTTTATATTAATATTAGGAAATTCGTTTATTTTATTTATGCAATATTTTTATTATTATCACATCAAAATACCCACAAGAAAACAAAAAAATTCAGAAACTAATATAAAACATAAAAACGTTAATAAAATATTTTTTTTTATTTAATTTGCTTTAATGTCACTAAATTTGTTTGTACGTTTTTTTAAACAAAACTTCGTTTTACAATTAAATGATTGTAAGAAATCCTAAAAATTAAAATTTACCTTTTTTGTACTTATGGTACAACTTAAAATTTCTAGTTTTTTTGCGCTTAAAATTACTATCTTGTTTTAGTGGTAAAAAATGCATTTAAAATTTCCCATGATTTTAAACAACTACTAAATTGTAACTACTGCATTACTAAATAATTTGATTAATTTTAAAATACGGGTATTCTTATCAAATTAAGACAAATCTAAAAGCTTAAATTTAAAATTAAATAAAAAATAAATAATAAAATAATAGCTAATAAATAATTAATTAGCTTAAATTTTGTTCAAAATCAACCAGTAATTGTTTCGTTTTTGTTTTCGTTTTTGAAACAAAACCAGAAGTTTTTGCTTCTGTCCTTCTGAAAATTTGCACAAAGTATGTCCTGGGTTTTAGTGACTTCCCCGGAGCTCCGGAGCTCTGTTCTTTTTTTTGTATAAATTTTATGAATAATTTAAATATAATTCCATAGATTTTTTTGCGAAAATCCTTTTGTAAACAATTTTTTTAAACATAAAAAAAATCATAAAAAAGCAAATAGAATAATTTTTTAACATAATTGAAGCTAATATACATAAGTTTAAAATAGCTCATTTATTGGTCGGAGCTGCGGAAACATGTCCGTCTTAAATGACCGGAGCTCCAAAGCATGATATTGGAGGTTCGGAACATCACATAGCGTGTATGTATATAAAAGTGTGTTATTCCGTATTTTTTTACAACAACCGATAATCGAAGTGAACGAAAATTTGAAACTTACAGTTTGTTTGATAGTAAGACAACCTCCTGAATTTTGGGGAAGGTATAAACAGAAATGTAAGTAAGGTCCGTGTATTTTAGGGGGTATTCCTCAAACCCCCATAGTAGTGTTTAAAACTTGAACCCCCAAATTTTAATAAGAAATCCTTGGTATAACCAACAAAATTTTTACCGAACTAAATTTTATTTCCAAACTTTACGGTCTCCAACGGCCATAAAAACTACTTAAATTGCTAATAAATCTTAAGGAATTTGGTTTTCCATGTTGTTTTGAATTTGCTTCGATATTCTTTTTTGGACACATTAAAGGCACTTAATTCAAAAGCCTTCTTTTTCAACATACGCTAATTATTTATTACACACGTGTTACGTAATACATAACCTCAGGGGATTAAGAAAACAAAAACAAAAGCTGGCTGTGCCTGCTGAGCTTTAGACGAGTAAATCTATTTTTTTGAATTATGCAAATATTTTGCACAAAAAGACTGCACGCAAAAATATGATACAAGCTGATAAACGGATTTTCCGCCAGGTCGATTCTTCTTCTTATTATTATTATTAATAATAATAATAGTAATTAATTCTTATAATAATAATAAGAATTAAAAATAATAATAATAATAAGAAGATGATGAACATGTTATTACAAAATTTACTCACGTTCTGTAAGTATAGTTGGCGCGGTGTCGTGGGTTAAATTGCAGTGTGGCACCCCGCACCACCGATGATTACCGGCGCGTGGCGCTCCCGCGCCACCGACGCTTATTATTATTTTTTAATAAATAGGGTAACTGACTTAATTTCGGCCACGCTTTAATTTCGGTCACCAATTTAGGGTGTTAGAAAATTGGCTTATTTTTAAAACACAAAAGAACTAGCACAAAAGTAACTGGATTAATGTTTAATAAAGTGTTTTTACAAAAGTTTTGTATTTTTGTTATTCTACATTATCAACATTTTTATACAAAAAGTGAATTTTTTTGTGATTTTCCTAATTTTTGCTTTGTGTTTAAACTGCATCAAATTTAGAACGAAGCAATATATAACCTTAAAATATCTTCTATTTAAGGCTCAAAGTTGTTAATTTTCATGTTTTGATATTTTCTTCAAAATCATTTTGCAATGCGTTTAACTAACTACGCATTTTAAGATTCCGTTAATTTCGGCCACCTGAAAATTTAGGTGAAAGAACCTGCCGTTTTTTGCTGTTTTTAAATATCATTGTACTACCGTATTTATAAAGAATTTTTTTTGCTCGTTTGACTTTGTTTTGACGTTTTTTATACCAAAAATAAAAATTGAACAAAAAATAAAAATTATTAAAACTTGTTTTTTTAAAGTTTTGACATAATTATTTGTTTGTTTGTTTGTTTTCTCATGATTCGGATCACTTGGTACATTAGATGTACAGTGTCGCCGTTTATATTATCTTGTACCATAATGGAACTCACCACCATTATTGGGCCAGGCCCAATAGTAGCCCAATAGTACACATAAAATAAATCAACCTTCTAAAAAGGATTTAAGGGAAGAGTATTTTATAAATTAAAACCTAGCGTTATTATTATTATTTTTGGGAATTGGAATTTGTACATTGTTGAAATGTTTCTTTGAGAATCTTATCACAACTAAAAAAAACTAACAAAAAACCACACTACATATATATATATATATATATATAATATATATTTATTATAATATGTTAGGTAATCCTTACAACCCTAAATAGATAGTATTAACATTTTATTTTTGCAATTGCCGATACATAAGATTAGTTAATAGAAATTTTACTGTTGTTATACTGAAATTACTTTAAGTAAATAGTAAAAAATTTTTTAACATAAATTAGTTAATATACTTAAGATTATAAACTTTAATACTACTGTAATATTTAACCAATTAGCATACATAATTAATATAAAGCTTAACTTACTTGATTAGCTATTATGACCCTACCTATATATATATAAAAAAATATATAATTATATAATTGCCTATTAATATTTAAAAATTTAGCATTATAATAAGTTTTTAAATATAATAAAATTATTATATAAATCTATATATTTATAATATGATTATTTATATAGCTGTTATAACATACATAGTTAGCAAATTAATATTAGAATAAAACTTACTTTTGCTTATTACCCTAAATATCGGGAGAGCCGCCCTTTTCTTATTGTTCCGCGCACCTGTGCCTCGTCCCCTATTAGCCATAATCTACACTACAATAACCCTATCGTATAAACCAACGCTAACTACCGCTCTAGCAGCACTTTTTTTTTTTTTTTTTGGCCTTTTCTGGTGCGCTAGGCTAGCCCCCCCCCTCTAGCTCTATGCCCAAACCTCCAACCCCAACGCATAACACCCCCACACAAACCCAACCATATATATCTACCTATAAAACCGCCCCAACGCCCACCACGCGCACCGAGCGACACGACGAACTCACTAGCACCCCACAAACACCGTAAAAACCAATCTAGAAACGCACAACACTCCACACCGAGCTACAAAACAGACCCTACCCACCACCCCATATAGTATAGCAAACGGATGAGACACGCCGCAGGTAATATATAATAAGCAGCGCAGCGACTAGCAGACAACAGAACAAAGCCATAAGATAGTATAGCTACAAGTCAACTAGCCAGAGACACATCTCTTACCTAATACGGGTTAGAACAACCAAAACAACAGCTTAGTGCGTTTTTACTAGAATACACATAATTCTCTCGGGTTACAGTACCGCTTAATACCACATAAGAGACACGCGCAACGATACAAAAGATACGCAGCGCCAGTACCAGAATCTTCATATCGCAGCGCAATGTATATCATTTCTATAAGCAACATACCGCCATAACAGCTTTAATCTATCGCTAGCCGAACAGACGTATATAGCGCTCTTATTCTCTTATACATAACAAAGCTTCTTATTTAACGCCTTGAATGATTCTTCACTAGACGAGTAAGCGATATCGTATCTTATACGAAGAACCCTAGCGCAGCATACAGCAGACACCCGCCCCCCAATAATATTAACATTTCATTTTATGCAATTGTGTATATGTAAGAATAATTATTAGAAATATTACTGTTAATGTACTAAGTGATATTATTTAATATAACTTACTTTTCCTTGTTATCCTAAATAGATAATATTAACATTTTATGCAATTATGGATACATAAGAATAGTTATTGGAAATATTATTATTATTATTATATTAAGTAAAATAATGCGCCATGCCGCATAAAGCCTAAATATATATACTGATAACTGATAATAGATAATATTTTATATAAATATTAACACTAGGCCAAAGATTTTTTTTAAAAATAAGTTTAGAAGCTCACCTGATATGCCAGACTTGTTAAAATTGCATTGTAGATTAAGAATCTTGCTAATAACTATTAAAGTTCGCAAACGGGAAAAATTAAGTTATATGTACCAAGAACAATGGGTTAGTAAGATATAAAAAAAAATTATATAATATATATTTTTTTTAAAGTTTTTTATACCTAAGGGTAAATTTGCAACCTTTAGAAATTTTTATTGTTCGTTTAAGCAATAGTTATGGGCAGTTTTTTGTAGGTGGCCGAAATAAATGGCACGCGCCTTAACTTCGGCAACTTAAAAAAAAGTTTAAACCTTCACTGATTTTTAAGTGTGACAGAAATATTCAAATTTTGCACTGGAATAACAAATATAGCTTATTGTTTGAATTTTAGGCCAAATTTTGGCTTGATTGAAAAAGCCAGAAAAAACTTATTCAAAAAAATAAAAAAGGTAGCCGAAATTAAGTCAGTTACCCTAAAACTTTGAATTAATTTTGTCATCAGTAATGCAAGAATTAAAAATATTAATCTGTTGTTTTCGCCGTTTTCCGCGCGGTTGAAGCAGATGGCGCTGGGAACTGGTTCCGTTTCTGCCACCAATTAAAACCGGTCTGGTTTTTTCGTGGGGTTTCTATGAGGGGATGTTGGTTGTCTGCTCTGTACAATCCTTATCGTTGCCAAAAGGCTGTTATTGTGCGGTTGATTTTTTTTATTTGCCTATTTTTCAAATTTTTTATTTTGATCAATAAATCGATAACAAGGACCTAAATGAAAAAAGTGCTTCCTAAGAAAGTTGCGTAATTCCTTCTTCTTTCTAATGAGCACATGTTTATTTTTGATCAATCAGTAACGAATGAGGAATATCGCTTTTAAGGATGGAGCGTTGGAATAATAATAATAATAATAATAATAATAATAATAAGAAGAAGAATGTTCTGAATTTCAAAACTTACCCACGTTCTCTAATAATGGTTGGGGTGGCGCCACGGGGCTAAATCGCCCCGTGGCGCTCCCGCGCCACCCATGATCAATTTGTGTATTTTTTTATTATTGCTCAAGTCTAAACACAGCGTTTAATTTGTTATGTCTGTAATTTGTCTTTAAAAAACTTTCTTCTTGTATATTTTTCTAAATAATTTTTTTGTTAAAAAAAGATTTTTGCTCGAGGTTGTCTGAACTTGTATTTAATTTCGGTCAAATATTGTAAATTATTTTGTAACATAGAGGGAATTTGCCTAAAAAAAGCATCGCGTTTTGTTTATTTATTGTTTACGCGCGTAAGCAATAGATTAAAAAAATTCTCCTGTTCTTAGCTTTCCAAAAATTTAGTTTTAAGCACATCAAAAAAATTAAGATTATTTTGGAAAAATCAATAAAAACATAATATAATTGAGAGCGCGGTCAGTTTTTTTTTAAAATCAGTTTTACCAGTAAAAAATAACTAGTCACAAATCTGATCATTTAAAAACTGCACCTTTATATCGCTTTGCAACTTATACTTATGTAACAAAAATTCTCAATATTTTAGAAAATTTTAAAACAATCAGAAAATTTAACATATTTTATGATATGATTTTTCGTGTTTTTAGTTCCCAAATATAATTTACACGAATTTAAAAAAAACCCAGAAAACTTTAAATATTTATGATATAAAATATAGGGTAGTGCCGAAATTAAATGCATCGTTTTTCCAATGTAACTTTTCACTGTATGGCCTGATTTTCATGTTTGATAGCTCATTTTAAAGCTTTTACGATACTGTGTTGCGTCATAAAAAATTCATTGTACGAAAGTTGTTTTTTTTTACTTAATTAAATCAGTTTTTAAAAAAATGGAAAAGTGCCGAAATTAAATGTATGCATTTAATTTCGGCACTTTACAAACAATCGATTGTTTCTCAGTCAAAAAATCATCATTTTCAAAAATTTAAAAACCTATCATTATCTCCAGACAGTTTTCTTTAATTTAAGCTTCTACTTGTTGTTCAACGTGTAACTGGCAAAAAGTTAAAGCTAAAATGATAAATGGTATCAAAATGAGCAAAATTTGGGAAAAAAGTGCATTTAATTTCGGCACTTTTTAAAAAGACACCCTTAATCGACTTTAAGTGCAGTGCTATGACTCCTACACATTTCAACGTTGTCTTTTAACTAATTACAACTAAAATTTAACACCCGACCACTAAATTGAACCCGTTTTTACCTACAGCAATAGTGTGCCGAAATTACACTATTTTATTTTATAACGATTGCTCACCACAGACGCAGTAGAACCACGGGGACTAAAAATTCAGAAAATAGACTATAATTTTACCAGGACAGTTTAATTTTTTAGAAACAATTTATTGCGTAATCATGAAATGCCCATGTTCTAAAAAACGAGTAAGCAATTTTATTTTTTTTATAAATCACACAATTTCACATAAAAATATCATAACAAAAAAAAATAAAAAGCTCACGACAGTCATCTACATATAATTAGCTCTCATTTGAGCTATCAAACGTCGTATTCCGTCCAGGATTACCAAAGATATAGTCCAAAATCAAAAATGCCCAATTGGGAAAAGTGCCGAAATTAAATGCACTACCCTAATCATCGATAAATTTATTCATAGATGAACACGTGAAAAAGCTAGGGGGGTGTTTACCCCGGGTAAATGAAATTTCAAAATCTAGGAGGGGGGTCCCAGGGGAGGGGGTCGAACCCCCCTAGCTTTCTAGGGGTGGGGTCGACAATTTTCTATTATTCGATTTTTTATTTATCTCGGCAACGGAATGATTATAAACATATGTCATTGCGCAGCTAAAACTATAGTTTATTAGGCTATTTTTTTAATTTAATTTAAAAAAAATGGTAGACTAGCCTTGAAAAATGCTCTAAGAATAGAGCAGGAAAAAGGGGCGATTTTTCCCTAGGCGTATGTTTAGACAGAAAAAACGTGGACTAGGCTGAGATGGACATTATGTGGACTATAGGAAATTTGCATTTGGTTTGGGCAGCTGCTCACTAAATAAAAATTTCTACAATATGATAATGATTTGTTTATACATTGATCTAATCACACAGCACTGTTGCATTTTTTTTAGTTTGATGAAATGTCAATTTAAAAAATCATACTCACAGCAATCTTTGACAAGCGCGGAATCGCCACTTTTTCAAATTTATAGTTGTTTTTTACACATAAAAAAATGGCGATTTCGCGTTTGTCAAAGATTGCTGTGAGTATGATTTTTTATATTGACATTTCATCAAACTAAAAAAATGCAACAGTGCTGTGTGATCAGATCAATGTATAAACAAATCATTATCATATTGTAGAAATTTTTATTTAGTGAGCAGCTGCCCAAACCAAATGCAAATTTCCTATGGTCCACATAATGTCCATCTCAGCCTAGTCCACATCTTTTCTGTCTAAACATACGCCCGGGGAAAAATCGCCCATTTTCCTGCTCTATTCTTAGAGCATTTTTCAAGGCTAGTTTTGAAATTCAGAACCTTCTTACCATTATAATTGTTATTATTCCAACGCTCAATACTTAAAATCGATATTCCTCATTCGTTACTGATTTATCAAAACAAAAAAACATGGGCCCATTGGAAAGAAGAAAGATTTACACAACTTTCTTAGGAAGCACTTTTTTCATTTAGGTCCTTGTTATCGATTTGTTGATCAAAATAAAAAATTGAAAAATAGACAAATAAAAACTCCAAATAAATAAATTTTTATTTTAAAAATTATAATTGCAATCATTGGCGCACGCCATAGCGCCAACTATATTTAGAGAACGTAGGTAAACTTTGTCTGGAGCGCCACTGCACCGCGCTAACTATAATTAAATAACGTGGGTAAATTTTGTAATTTAAATTCATCTTATTATTATTATTTTTTATTTTTATTATAAATGAATTATCAGTGGCGCGGGAGCGCCACACGGAGACTAAGCCCAACGGCATCGCGCAAACTATAATTAAAGAACGTGGGTAAATTTAGTATTATGTTCTTCTTCTCCTTATTATTAATATATTATTTTTCAAACGCTTCGATCTTAAAACCAGTATTCCTCCCTTGTTACTGATTGATCAAAAAACAAACATGGGTTCTTTGGAAATCGTAGAAAATTGCGCAATAATTCTTAGGAACTACTTTTTATTCATAAATAATAAGTGTTCTATTGATAATATTCAAACTGTTAAAAAAGTATATCTCAGCAACGGAATGATTATAAACTTATGTCATTGCGCAGCTAAAACTATGGACCTACCTAGCATTACAAAAATTTGGGTCAGCCGTCCCACCGCGAAATCAGAATTCGTTATGAAACCAATGATTTTTGCCATTTTTTTTTTCGAAAACCGGAGATTAAACAACTATATTAACACAATTTCAAGTTTTTTTTGTTAACTTTTGACCATTATTTAGAGCTATATTAAGAGTAACTAATATTTCTCATATGTATATTTTTAGTTAATCAGAAAAAAACCTTTTGTGATGCTTAATTAAATACAAAAAGACCACTAAAATTTTTCAAGTGGATGTTTTATTTGTATATAGTGTTTCCAGTTTCAAAAAGAAAAAATAAAAATAAATTAAGTGGAACTGTTTTGTGTAGTAGCGGACCCCTCCCTTTATTTAAGGAGGGCAAGGTATAGTTTAGTTTATTAAAAAAAGAAGGTAGACTGAAAATACGAACAGGAAAAAAAGATCTTTCCGCCAACAGAAGAAGGACGGCATATGACACATAAACAATATTCTGCGCCCGCCTAATAAAAAATCCACCACCATTACTAGTGTTGTTACAGTACTCAGATTTTATTCCAGTACCAGTACCAGTACTATGCCGGTTGTCCAAAAAAATTCCAGTACAGTACCAGTAAAAGTACCGTTCACATTTTAGTTGCAGTACAGTACCAGTACTATCCCTACCTCAAATTTTATTTCGAGTACAGTACCAGTATTTTTGCAAAAAACCAAATTTAATTCCAGTATTGTAGGAATTAGTACTAGTATTAATTCCAGTACCAGTATTTTCGTAGTGAATAAATTACTCATTGTTTTAAATGTATAGTTTTTTTTTACAATGAGTTATTGGAGAACATTTTTGATTGATTGGAGAACAAAATATTCCCAAACCCAACAAACCATTTTAAATTTTTTTTTATTTTAAAAAAGCTTAGAAACAATTAGGGTAGTGTTGTGGTCGGTCGCAACTGTTATTTGAAAAATTAAAAACAATTAGGGTCGTGTTTTGGTCGATGGCAACTGTTAGTTTCATCAGTCGCAGCTGCAAAAACTCGCACATGCGCGAATAGTTAAAACGACCACTTCCTGCGTTTTGTAAAATGTAAACAATGTTAATGTAAAAAGGTAATTAAATCAAACATTAAGTAAAAAAACTAAATAAAATATTAATTTTAGTTTTAAAAATTGGAAAACCCTTTGCATCATTTTAAAACTTTTGTTTTTTTTTAATAGAAAAACTTTTGTTTAACCCTTTCCCGTGATTGCCTTTTTGTGGTTACAATCGTGAAACATTCGTATGACCTATGTCGCACTTCCGTCATATAATTTTTTTGCGCAAATAGTGCCCAATGAGCGAGCAAATTGAAATGGTTAAAGCTAAACGGTAGCAATAAGCAGATTTTTCTTACAGATACAGTGTATTACGTAGGATATTTCATGTTGTAAAAGTGTATTGCTACCCTACAGCTCTAAACATTTCAATTTCCTTGTTCCCTGAGCACTATTTGCGCACAAAAATTATGTTTGACGGAAGTAGGACATAGGTCATGCGTAGAGTTAACCGCAGTAAAGTTTACGTATGACATTTGTCATACCACCATTGTGAGACAAAGGTTTCACCTTTCTTGTATGAATGTTTAATGGTTGTAATGAGGGAAAAGGCCATTACGTGAACGGGTTAAGGTAGAACAGCACAGTTAGGTTTTGACAGCAACTCTTTTCTAATTAAACTTTATAAAAAGTAGTTTGACTTGCTAATTTAATTTCTAACATACCCTTTTAAAAAAATCCTTGTCGTTCATCGTCATCAACAATGATACTAATAAAATACATTTTCAAAAATACAATAAAATACAATAATAAAATTAATTTACTTGTTATTTTCGATTTATCGTATCTTGAATAATGTACACCTTTTAAGCAAAAAAACTATCTACTAAGTTTAATTAAAAAAATGGGTTCTTTCAACCACCTCTAAATGGTTTCTTAAAAGGCTTTTATAAACAAAACAGTTTAGTTTGTCATTTTTTCAGCATTCAATCATAAAATTGAAATGCAGATTTAAAAGGTTTGATTCTTAAAAATTAATAAGAAAAGTCGGGAAATAGTTAGATATAAGTCTGAACAATACTTTGGAATCTATTTTTTTAAAATCCTAATTAAAATTTTTTATTAGAATTTTTCTGAAAAATATCGATTTTTGTAATTTTCTTAAAATTTTAAATTACGTTTTATTTCAAACACTTTCGAAAATTGCCCCCTATTTTTTAACTTTCAATAAAATTGAAACAAAAACTGTGCTAATTAATTTTTTTTAATCTCCTAAAATGTTTTTAAGTTTCAAATTCACAGAACTGTAACTCAAAATAAAAAAAA
>JASAMX010007125.1:0-14697 GCA_030248175.1 Microlaimidae sp. YZB2_3
TGTAGGGTAACTGACTTAATTTCGGCCACGCCTTAATTTCGGCCACCAATTTAGGGTGTTAGAAAATTGGCTTATTTTTAAAACACCAAAGAACTTGCACAAATGTAACTGGATTAATGTTGAATAAAGTGTTTTTGCAAAAGTTTTTTATTTTTATTATTCTACATTATCAACATTTTCATACAAAAAGTGAATTTTTTATGATTTTCTTAATTTTCGCTTTGTGTGTAAACTGCATCAAATTTAGAACGAAGCAATATATAACCTTAAAATATCTTCTATTTAAGGCTTAAAGTTGTTAATTTTCATGTTTTGATATTTTCTTCAAAATTATTTTGCTATGCGTTTTAACTAACTGCGCATTTTAAGATTCCGTTAATTTCGGCCACCTTAAAATTTAGGTGAAGCAACCTTCCGTTTTTTGCTGTTTTGAAATATCATTGTACTACCGTATTTATAAAGAATTTTTTTTGCTCGTTTGACTTTGTTTTGACGTTTTTTAAGCCAAAAATAAAAATTGAACAAAAAATACAAGTTATGAAAACTTGTTTTTTAAGGTTTTGACATAATTATTAAAAGTCTTGCTAATAACTATTAAAGTTCGCAAACGGGAAAAATTAAGTTATATGTACCAACAGGGACGTAGCCAGAGTTTCATTTTGGGGGGGGGGGCGGATTGTAGTACAAAAAAAAATTCGAGGGGGGCTCCGCCCCCCCCAAATTTGGGGGGGGAGGAGCCCCCCTTTAATTTTTGAAAACGTTAAAAAAGCAGGGATAAACGCAGATAAAGCTGTATAATACACTGTTTTTGG
Organism: Microlaimidae sp. YZB2_3; assembly: GCA_030248175.1. Lineage (NCBI taxonomy): Eukaryota > Metazoa > Nematoda > Chromadorea > Desmodorida > Microlaimidae > Microlaimidae sp. YZB2_3. The sequence goes on from JASAMX010007125.1 coordinate 813, forward strand.
CCTAATAACCTATTATCTAATGTTTTTAGCGGTAAAAACATGTTTTCTTAGTTAAAAATTACATAAGCACACATTGACAGAGCCTGGATTTTACAAAAAAGGAATTTAGAGACGTTAGTTTCAGACCCCTTGGCTAAACCCACATTGTAAACCAAAGCACATGAGCAGCATCTCGGCTCCATGTTTTCTAAGGTACCTACCTATATGAAAAAAATCCGAGCCAATGCTATAGGCGGCAGGAAAATTTAGGAGGGGGGAGGTACATAAATCAACCAATATGATTGTTTGTTTTGCTTTCTGTGTAGTACTTATTACTTATAAAAATTATTGTACTAACTTTAAAATAACATTAGCATCAGGCAACATAAATAACGAGATATATATGTATGTATACTATAGAAAGTGACCGCTGAGCGAAGCGAAGCGGAACAAATTTTTGGTTTTTGGGGGTCCATTGGGGTACTAAAATTATTTTAAAGTTTGGCGCCGAGCGATTAGCGAGGCGCTAGAAAATTTTGAATTTTTAGCATATGAAAACCCCCAAATTTTACTATCTGGCGACCATTTCGGGGGGGGGGCGGGGCGGCCGCCCCCCGCCCAACCACTATCCTTATTTTTCCTCCTGTCCGACCGTTTCGGGGGGGGCGGCCGCCCCCCCCCCTGGCTACGTCCCTGTGTACCAAGAACAATACCTAAGGGTAAATTTGCAACTTTTAGAAATTTTTATTGTTCGTTTAAGCAATAGTTATGGCCAGTTTTTTGTAGGTGGCCGAAATAAATGGCACGCGCCTTAACTTCGGCCACTTTAAAAAAAAAGTTTAAACCTTCACTGATTTTTAAATGTAACAGAAATATTCAAATTTGGCACTGGAATAACAAATATAGCTATTGTTTGATTTTTAGGCCAAATTTCGGCTTGATTGAAAAAGCCAGAAAAAACTTATTCAAAAAAATAAAAAAAGTGGCCGAAATTAAGTCAGTTACCCTAATTGCAGTTTTTTTTACTTGTTTCGCAAAATTTTTGTCATATTATTTAACCTATTATCGTAATTTTTTTACCATTTTGACAAATTTTTTGCTTTTTTTCTTTTTTTTTGGCATCTCTATTTTGTACAAGTTTATAATAATTAATAATAATTATATTAAATTCAATTAAATGGAATAAGCAATTAAAACATAAAACTAATAAAAATTATGATTTTATAATTTCTGTAAGGTAGCTAAAATTTTCCGTTTTTTTTTTCAACGGTATTATGCTTTTGGAAACGCATCAATATTTTTTAAAACATAATATAAAAATTTTTTTCTCAAAATTAAACTAAAAAGAAAGCTCTTTTTAAAAACCCCTCAAATAGGATAAGCCCCTGTTCACTGTTTGTTGCCGTCCAACATTTTATTCACATCATATGATTCATATATTATACATATTCGTGTATAATTTAAGATGCCAAAAATTTTATAAAAATTTTAAAAGTACAGGTATATGCAGTTGGACCGGACTATGCTCATGCTGAAGCTCGAAAGTCTCCTGGACTAGATGGAAAAGTGGACAGAGACGCCAACGGAAAAGAGGTCCGTTACCCTGTTATTCTCACTGCCAAGGAAAAAATGATCGCCAGAAAAGTCGTTTTAGCTTTTAAGGTATAAAACTTACCCAATAAACTTTTCTGTTAAATAATTTATTCATATTCAATTTTTAATCGTCTTTTAACAAACTCAAGAATAGAATAGAATCATAAAATGCTAATTATAATTAAGTATTTAGTGTTAAACTTTTAATTTCTAAATTGGTTTTCTAAGAGATTTGCATTATTTTTACTGAATGTTGACAAAATTAAAGAGAATAAAAAAATCTATTATTATTTATTTCGTTATAATAATTAGAACAGCGCCACAGGGCTTATTTACCTTCGTAAACCTTCTCATAAGACATATCCGCCTTCCTAAACCTGTAAATATGATTACTGCATAAACAAAAGCAGTAAAATTGCGCTTATACAAATTTTAAAACAGAGATTTGAGTAATTTGTGGTGTGTTTTAGCAAACAGTGTGCGGTTTTGATTTGTTGCGGGCCAACGGTCATTCATTTGTCTGTGATGTCAATGGATTTTCTTTTGTTAAAAGTTCTTTTAAATACTACGACGATTCGGCAAAAATATTGGGAAATATGATTTTACGTCGCCTTTCAATGAGTTTAAAAATTCCTTGGAAGCAACCATATCAGCCAGGTCATTTATTTACTATTAGTCGTTAAAGTAAGTAATAGTCGAGCATTTTTCTTGTATCGAATGACTTAATAAACAGTGATATATAAAAAGTGCAGTAATGATAACTACTTTCATATACTATGTATGCTTTTTCATATTCAATAACTATTTTCAACACCCGATAAAAATGAAATAAAACAAATTTATTGTTAATTAGTAAATAAATAACACTAAAAATTAATTTATAAAAAATTTCTGAGTAATTTTGCGTAGTATAATCAAATAATATACCGAAAAATGTGCAACTCCTATATAAAAAAGTGCAGAAAAGTAGGCCATTATAATGAGCCTCTCCATTTAAATGACACTCTCCACTATAATGGCATAGTAGCCATTTTAATTCGGCAAGTTAAAATGGAGAGGAAGCTATTATAATAGCCATTTATTGATTTAATTTCACTTCATATATACTTACAAGTGTAATACTGTCCGGGCCGCACGAGTTTTTGCGTGTTTGACAGTATTAAACAAACACGGGAAAACTCGTGCGGCCCGGACAGTATTAGACTTGTGAGTATATATGCAGTGAAATTAAATTAATAAATAGCTATTATAATAGCTTCCTCTCCATTTTAACTTGCCGAATTAAAATGGCTACTATGCCATTATAGTGGAGAGTGTCATTTAATGGCCTATTTTTCCGCACTTTTTTATATAGTAGTTGCACATTTTTCGGTATATTATATATTTTTGGTATAATCTTTAAAGCCTGGTTTACACCGAAGTTACAAGTAGTAAAGTACAAAACAAAATTTCGGGGGGGGGGGCAGAAATTTTGAGGAGGGGGGGTGGAGTCCTCAGTATAATCTTTAAAGCCTGGTTTACATCGGAGTTACAAGTGATAAAAAATACAACGCGTTCACACCGCAGCAACAAGTAGAAGTGTAACGGCAGGGACGCAGCGAGGGTTCGATTTGGGGGGGGGGATTACAGTACAAAACAAAATTTGGGGGGGGGGGGGCGCCCCCCCAGAAATTTTGAGGAGGGGGGTGTAGCCCTAAGCTTTTTTAATAGGTTAAACAACATTCATCAATGCATAGATCTCAAGTCTAGACTAGATCAAACCCAACTACCGGTTGGCACCTTTTTGCCAAACTCCAATCCAAAACCCACGCTCTGGCTGGAGCTTCAAATACTGCGCGCGGGGGACGTTGAAACCAACCCTGGTCACAGGGTCACAGTAATATACGGCACATGTAACATATGCAACAAAAACATAACTAACAAACAAAACACTAATACAATTCAAAAACAAACACACACCACACTGGGTACATGCAAAATGCGGGCAAACCACACTCAAACCATACAAACAACAAATAGATGAACAGTGGGGGGGGGTAGGGTGGGGTCCACCCCCATACATGGGCAAGTTGGTCCGGAGTGGGGGGGGTTAAACCCAAAATTAGGGGGGGGGGGGTTAAAATCCGAGAAACGCAAAATACCCATATCGTTTTTTTTCTGGAGTGCATTTTACCCATATCGTTTTTCGATTTTGAAGGAAAAATAGGTAAAAAACGCTAATTTTAGGTCAAAAAGCCCTTTTTATTGCATTTTTGAGCTTTTTATTGTTTAAAACATTCATTTTGACCTCAAAACTTAAGTTTGGAAGCAGTTAGAAGTCATTTTAAAGACATTTTTTCTTCATTTTTCCAAAATTGGGGGGACGGTTAACCTTTTCTTCCCCTCCCCACTTCTGAGTGAGGGGGGCGTTAAACCCCCCTTCTCAGAATTGGGGGGGGGGGTAAACCCCCCCAACCCCCCCCCCCGTGCCCATGTATGTCCACCCCCCTTAGCCTCGAAATTTTACCCCCTGCCTAGAAAAAATCCAGGGCCCCCTCCCCCCAAATTTTTGAATTTGTTATCCCTTACCCCCCTTTAGATTTTAAAATCTAACCCCCTCCCTTCTCGAGAAAATTTTAAATATAACATCGACTCTAAAATATTTTTCTCAATAGATAAAAATCTAAAAACCCAAAATAACCATAGGTGAGAAAGGGGGGGGGGGCAGGGTGAGGTCCCCCTAGCCTCGAAATTTTGGAACCCCCTTAGACGAACATCCAGGAGGCCCCCTCTCCCCCCAAATTTCCGAATTTTTTACCTCTGATCACCCTCTAGATTTTGAAATCTGACCCCTCTCTCCCATCTCGAGAAAATTTTAAGTACTTTTTTTATACTAAATTTTTTTCTAAAAACGTGAATTTTTTTACCCAAATTCATGTTTTTACACCCTTTTTATACCTAAATATCGCTTTTTATTCAATAAAATGTAGTATTATCTTATAAAAACAACTAGTATTAAACATTTAATCGTTTAAAAGTATTTTGTTTTGGAAATTGGACCCCACCTGACCCCCCTCTAGGTTTCAAAATATTCCACCCTGGGTCACCCCCCTAGAAAGCTAGGCGGGCTCGCCCCCCACCCCCGGCGGACCCCCCCCCCCTAGATTTTGAAATGTCATTTACCCAGGGTAAACACCCCCCCTAGACCGTGTTCAACTATGGCACCACCACCAAACATATACATCATAACATATGCAGACGACATCACAATATACGCATCACACCCAAACCTCTTCATAGCACAACAACAAACACAACCATACTTACACGCAATACAAGCATGGACAGACAACAACCAACTCACTAAATGCAAGCAAAACAACATCCACACTATTCACACCAGACCTTGCAGAGTACAACACACAACTATCACTACAAATAAACAACACAACACTCATCACAACCAAAAAACCAAAAATCTTGGGCTCACTTTTGACCCCAAGCTCACATTCAACACACACATCTCAAATACACACAGCAAAGCACGCAAAACACAAAATCATAAAGGCACTCACAGCTAAATCATGGGGTAAACCAAAAGAAACACTTACACACACATACAAGACAAAGCAATCACTCGACCAATAATCCAGTACGCTAGCACAGTCTGGGGCCCCACAATATCAAGCACACAAATCAACAAACTGCAAACAATACAAAACACTGGTTGTGTCAGGGTCGCAACAGGGCACACCACAGACACAAACACACACACACACATCATACATACAGGGACTAAAATCCTCCCACTAGCAATACTCATTCAACTCTACACAAAACAAGCAAAATTGGCAGCCGTGTACACAAACAATCCACTCAACTACTTAACACAACTTGCACCACACACACACACACACACACACACACACACACACACACACACAGAGAGTTTCCCTCAATTTATGCTTAAAATAGCAAATATACACTAAATTGAAATCAAAACCGATCGTAAACAATTGAGAAATTTTTGGATGAAACTACTATGCAAACAAACATAAATAAACAAGGGGCCAGAGTGGGGAAGGGAAAATAAGTTCCACCCTCAAAATTTTGGGCCCTTCCTTACCCCAAATTTTCGAATATTTAACCCTGATCCTTCTTTAGAATTTTAAATTTGACCACCCCTCGCCCCTCCTACCTCGAGAAAATCTTAGGTACAACTTTTATCCTAATTATTTCACCAAAAACGTTGATTTTTAACAGAAATCAGTATTCAATTAAAGGTAGTATAATATTTTTTAAAACATCTGATGTTTAAAAATGTTTCGCTTCGAGTATTAGACCGCTTCGCCTCCCCTTATACACTCCTTTAGATTTCAAACTAATTTACTGCCGATCATCCCCATAGAAAGTCAGAAATATAACTAATATAGCTAAATTTGTTCAAAATAAAGTAAAGGAATTGTATTTTCTAAGCAAATTAAGGCGGAAGAAGTCACCAGCAAAAAAAGTAGTATTTTCTTGGTCAATGGTGCGGTTTATAATCAACTGCAATTTTTTATTCAACTAAACCTGGAATTCCTCTTGTAAGCTAAGCAATATAAACAACCTTTTTTGCTATAAACATCCAATGAAAAAATATAAAAGTTTTAGTTAGGGTAACTGACTTAATTTCGGCCACCTTTTTTTATTTTTTTGAATAAGTTTTTTCTGGCTTTTTCAATCAAGCCAAAATTTGGCCTAAAAATCAAACAATAGCTATATTTGTTATTCCAGTGCAAAATTTGAATATTTCTGTTACACTTAAAAATCAGTGAAGGTGTAAACTTTTTTTTTAAAGTGGCCGAAGTTAAGGCGCGTGCCATTTATTTCGGCCACCTACAAAAAACTGGCCATAACTATTGCTTAAACAAACAATAAAAATTTCTAAAGGTTGCCAATTTAACCTTAGGCATTGTTCTTGGTACATATAACTTAATTTTTCTCGTTTGCCAACTTTAATAGATATTAGCAAGACTTTAAATAATTATGTCAAAACCTGAAAAAAACAAGTTTTAGTAACTTGTATTTTTTGTTCAATTTTTATTTTTGGCTTAAAAAACGTCAAAACAAAGTCAAACGAGCAAAAAATTCTTTATAAATACGGTAGTACAATGATATTTAAAAACAGCAAAAAGCGGCAGGTTCTTTCACCTAAATTTTAAGGTGGCCGAAATTAACGGAACCTTAAAATGCGCAGTTAGTTAAACGTATTGCAAAATAATTTTGAAGAAAATATCAAAACATGAATATTAACAACTTTGAGCCTTAAATAGAAGATATTTTAAGGTTATATATTGTTTCGTTCTAAATTTGATGTAGTTTAAACACAAAGCAAAAATTAAGAAAATCATAAAAAATTCACTTTTTGTATGAAAATGTTGATAATGTAGAATAATAAAAATAAAAAACTTTTGCAAAAACACTTTTTTCAACATTAATCCAGTTACTTTTGTGCTAGTTCTTTTGTGTTTTAAAAATAAGCCAATTTTCTAACACCCTAAATTGGTGGCCGAAATTAAGGCGCGGCCGAAATTAAGTCAGTTACCCTACTTATGTTTTGAGAGAAATTAATCCTGGTTAATTTTTATTCGATGACTTTCAATATTAAATAAAATATTTAACAATAAAACCATTAATAATTTTGATGAAAACTGTTTTATATTATAAAGACTAAATATATGTCTTAAGAATAAATTCATCATTTTGCTACAAAAATGTCAATTATTTAGCGCATAAAAATGACTGGTTTTTTAATATTTTTTTTTTTTGTAAAAAGACGTTTTAAAAATTTTGCGCTATAATTTGCTGATTTATTTAAAAATACAGAATACGCAAGCTGCATACCCATAACCAAAATATTAGTTGACACCCAGGGGCGTAGCCTGGATTTCGGAAAGGGGGGTTGTACTCCATACAATTTTCAAAAGGGTGGGGGTTTGTACTCCAAATTTTCAAAATACCGTTAAAAAAACATTAAAAAAGGGTAAAATGTTTTGCGCCTTGCGCTAGGTGATTCTTTTTTGCTGTTATTTGCATTGTTTTTTAAGTGAAACGTGAAAAATTGTCGGTTTTAAAAGGTATAATATTAAAATCGTGCGACAGCACGAAAAAATTTTCAAAAATTGTCTTTAAAATTCATTAGAAACATCACTTAAAAGTAATAAATGTCGAGCGCTGAGCGTAGCGAAGCGCGAGAAAAATTTTTAAAACTGTTCTCTTAGGACCCCCAAACTTTTTACCTCCGCCAGCCCAAAAGGGGGGTCACAACCCCCAACCCCCCCTTGGTTACGCCCTTGTTCACACCGGATTGACAAGTGACAGCATAAAGGCTGGTTCATACTTATGTGAAAACGTCCTTTGGACAAAGTCCAAAGGACGTTTTTACATACGTTTATACGCTGTGTTTGTCCTTTGGACTTTGTCCAAAGGACGTTTTTACATAAGTATGAACCAGCCTTAAAGGTCTAATTAGAATGCGATGCGTCGTAACTCCGGTGTACATGTAAACCAGCCGTACGTCTTTTAAAACCCTAAGTAATAATTAATTCTAATGTTTTATGTTAAGAAAAGTACAATTAAAATTTTTTGGGATTTTAAATCAAACTGAAAGTTAAATAAAATTAAAACTTATTTCACGAACAACGATACAACTTAGATAGGCAGGGAGTGGGTGGGTTTATACCCCCAAAATTTGATACATAATTCTCCAAAATAAATAAAGAACTTAAAAATTTAAAGTAAAAATTATTATATTTTGAACATAATTAAAACAACACCACTAGCGTGATCAATAAACACAACAAAATTTAAAATAATAAATAGGGTAAGTTTATTATGTGCATAGATATAATAAGCTATCATAATATTGGTTTCATTACAAGATTCGAACTTCAAACCAGTAGTTTAAAAACACAATCAAACTGTAAACAAATTTTCAGGCAATCTGCAACTGAGGTTTGCTACAAACACCCTAAAGTAAGAATTATGCTTCCTTTCCTGCCAAAATTCCTTTTTACAAAAATAAATTTTTATGTAAAAAAAAAACATATTAAGAGATTTTGGTGAAGGTTATACTTATAAGACATAGGGGTCCTAAGGGGAAAAGGGGGGGGGGGTTAAAATCCGAAGAAATTAACCTAAGGTGAACGCGGTTTTTCTTCATCTAAATAAATCCTTAAATCTGGAGAGACTACCAATATTAAGCTCAATATACTCATAGTTCGGAATGTGGAAGCTACGTTAAACATGCTACAGCGAACTGCATAAGCTATTTAAAACTTTTGTTGCGGAAAAAACCAAGTAAATAATAACTAATAACTTTAGTCTATACGAAAATCATGCGTACAGGAAAAAAACTTATTCAGCATTTTTCGTCAAAAAAATCGTAAATGTTAACGATGTTTTTATCATTATTGGTTTGGTATCTGAGCTATACACTAAAATATTATCATAAAATTTTACGTTGGCGAGGCATGATCATAAAATTTAAGTGCGCATGACTTTTGTAAAGTCTATACTTTTTTTAAATTGTTTTGTGATTATATAAAATTTTTTGTAGTAGTTGGGCTTTTGCAAGTGCCTATTGAGTTTTCTGACCTCTAACTAAACTTCCAATTAAACAAAACTAATTCAGAATCATTTAATAAAAATCGTTATTGTAAAAGTGTATTGTACTTCAGATTATTTAGAACATCCAGAACTGAACATAAGGAAGGCATCGAAAAGTTTAAGATTCAGAAAAACTTTTTCAGCAAAGTTTAAGATATTGCGTAAATGGCTTACTCATTAAGTAGCTAAACTCAAACATTAAAATAACACGGGTGAAAATTGCAGGTGTGTTAGCTGACCTGTGACACAAACAACACCAAACAAACCACAATCTGTGTGTAAGTGAACGATATGTGCGTGTGATATTACATAAGTTACGCTGGCATTTACATGCGGTATCTTCCTTTCTACAACATCCACACAAGAAGTTCCTGGCAAGCACATCATAGTTGAAACTGCGTTGCAAAAAATGTCGTTTCTTCCACAACCCTGAGCAGATTTGTGTTTATTATCTATTTATTGTTTCAAAGGGTAGATTGCATTTGCATAGTATAATAAACAAAATATATTACACATTTCAAAACGGAAAATTGCACCTGCCTGCATATTTTTTGGAGTAATTTTCTGGTGGATTTTATACATTAAATCCAAAAAATGTCTATAGTAAAAAATGGCCAGGCAGGTGTTGTAGATTTCCATTCAGTAATGTATGTTCCTACCTTCCTAAATGATGCTCTGGAGCTCCGGCCATTTAAAGCGAAACAAGTTCCGAAGCTCCTTCATCCCTTTAGTAAGCGATTTTAAGCTTATTTACGTTTAAAAACATTTAAAATTACTCTATTTGCATATCTAAGACTATTTTTTATCGTTTCAAATATTTTAAAAAAATTGAGTTAAAAAAAAATTTGAAAAAAATAATCTATAGCATTACTCTTTAATTATTCATAAAAATAGTTCAAAAATAGGAAGGAGCTTCGGGGGTTGCTACGGAGCTTCGGGAACCATCACTTATGTGTATGTTATGATGTTTGTTATACATTGCCAATACAACCTCCTTTTTAATTTTTTTTTACATTACAATACTGAAATTTACAATATAGGGCTAAAACTAGTACTGCCAATTTAGTTCATTTTTTTAAATTTTACTTTAGCAAAAAACTTATATTCTGTAGCCGCATTCATAAAGCGCGATTAACCAAGGATTAACCAAAGATTAAGTATAGACGTCTTTTTTCATGGACAATGGGAGAATCGGATTAAAAAGCTGATAAAAATTGACTTTAAACGCGGTGTTTGGACTTTTTGCCATGTTCTTTGACTTTAAAAGTATACATACTGTTTTAACTAAAGAATGTTTATATAAATAATTGTCAAATTTTAAGAATATTTGAAAAAAAGTTAAATACATGATATTGTTAATTTTTAATTTCAAAATAAAAATAATAAAATTAAAAAAGACTCATTTTATTTCGATTTTGCATTTGGTCACATTATTAATTTAAATTGATAAAAATTTAATTCCTCTGTATGTTTAATTATGTTATAAATTTATTGTACATTATTAATCATTATTTAAAAGAATTGAGTCTTTTATCAATTTATCTTATATTATGTGAGCCAATGCAAAAGCCAATCAACAATCGTTGGTTAATCCTTGGTTAATCGCGTTTTATGAGTGCGGCTACTGGAGTTATTTTGATTCTAATAGCTACAACTTAACTTGAAAAAAATGAGCTAAACTTAAGTTTAGAAATTTAAAGAAAAAAATACGGACGAAATACAATTTATATCGAAAGACAAAAATAGCGCGTGGCTAATGAGTGACATTATCCAAGATAACTTCTATATTCTTAAAGATAACATGCGTGAGGAAACAAAACTGCAGCAAATATTTTTGACTACATAAAACTCGATGTGAGTATCCTATATCTTAAAGTTTAAAGACAATCAGTTCCATTTACAATTTCTAGACTATTTAACAGGTATATTTCTTTACGTTAAGGTCTTAGAATACGTCAAAATGCAAAAACATTGGGGATTGATAAACTTCTCACCGGATATTATTCAGGGCGGTCTAAAACTTTTAAGTTATGCCGTGGACTCTTGAATTTGACCCTTACAAATTTATCCGTATACTGTCAGTGTGTATTAGTACCGCAATGATACGGTAGTCAAGTTGGAAAGTTTTTGTGAGTATTAGTCTTCATTAATTCAAAATTCCGAAAAGAATAATCAGTCGTCTGTTTTTAAAAAGCAGCAAGAATTAATAGTGGCTAGCTGTTAAAATTTGTTTAGTTAGTGATAAAGCATTAACTTAGAGTAATGAAATATTTTAAGCAGTATTAAAAAAGGAATTTTATTAGTGCTGCGAATTAACGTTTAGTTTTGCTTCAATACAAAATAACTTGCCCAGCTAAAATTATTTAGCTTGATATTCTGTTTTGTCCATAAAGATTTTGTACGTATTCTTAAAGCATATTAAACTTTTTGTATTGATAATAATTAAAAAAATTACAAAGTTTTACAAAACTAAGTCCATTGAAAAAAATCGCAGATCAGAAAAAAATTGCAGATTGAAAAATTGAAAAAAAAACCTACAGCGTTTTAGCAAACGAACAACGGTATTTTTGAACTAGGAAATACGTTTACAAATGTACAAAGCCGTAAACAAGGAACTTGGAAACGATTTAAAATTTACGGAACTTAGATCCGTGAAACCAGTAACTTACAGTTAAAAAAATGGTTGCGCTTATATTTGGGGTCAGGTTTTAGCGATTTCTAATTTTAACTCCGAATTCCCCCGTTCGGGTTCCAAGTTCTTTATGTTAAGCTCCAAATTCCCAAATTCATATACAATGCATTTAAATTTTTTTTCGTTCCGCCGCGCTTACGCAATCACGCGGTCAAACCTTCTTCGGCCGCGCGAATCCAAGCGCAGTCTAGTCTCCCAACCCAGCCTGATCTCCCGGTTAGACTAGTCTTAACCCGCAAGCTAGTCTCCCAAGCTAGCCTTGTTTCCCAATTTAGACCAATCGCCCAATCCTATCCAAACACCTCCCACTTCACTTACCACTTTGGGCTTGAACGGGGGCTGGACCTCTCGGGCCTCGATTTTGGTCCAGTCGATCCGTCGGAAGAATGGGTGCTCCCGGATGTCCCGGTCCCCGGTTGGGGCGCAGCCCAGTCGCTTGGCCGGCGACTTCTGCAGGAGACCCTTGCACAGGGACACCGCCTCTTTGGACATCACTTTCGGGTAGGAAACGTTGTGCTCCGTGATGGCTGAAACAACGACAAATAAAAACTAAATTCTGTAGGTACAAAAATAATGTGGACTAAAAAAATTCAGGGAAGTGTATTTTATCCTTAATGAATGCGGTGCGGTCGGACGATGCTGTCAATATATATCTTTTTAGAGTGTATGCCATATTTGAATGGCACACACTAAGAAAATTCGTACACACCGACCGCACCGTTAGCGAGATATTGTCACCTGAGGGTTTTTTTAGTCCACATCATATTTGTACAGATTTTGGTTATATCACTGACTCTTGAATCCAGCTCTTGAATTAAATCAAGATTTTAAAATGGATGCACTCCCCCTCCCCATACCTCTTTCCCCTGGCGGCATGCGGAAGAAAAAAATATTGGAATAACCTGCATATTTCTGTCATGAAAGATAAAAAAACAAACAAAAGAGAACTACGGCTTTGTTCAAATTCACACCGGTGTGACAAGTGAAAACGCGTTTACACCGCAGGGAAGAGTGAGAGTGTAACGGTGTAACGCATGGTCATTGTCACTCCAGTGTGAGCAGCTCTTTAGGATTATTAAAACCACTAATGTGGCCATCAAAGCTCAGAGTTCCGCAGTTCCGCTTTTCGAAGATCAGTCTTAAAGACAGATGAAACGGATTTTAAGCCGAGTAAGCATTAAAACTGTGCCATGAAAAATTATTCATGTTTTAGTATTACAATGCCTACATTTGAAATTTATGTGTATTATTTCCATTATTTCCAAACAATAATTAACTATCATATTGTATATAAGAACTTATTCCACTAAAGAACGTTATAGCCTTGCGTAATTTGTACCGGAAAGATTGCATCTAAATTTTACTCTTATGTTAATATCTGACAATAAACGTCAGCTATATTAATTCAAATTTACATCACACTGTAAAAAAGTTTTAATTATTCCCTAATGCTTTATTCAGTTGAAACATTGCGTTGCTAGCATAGGTGTTTTTGGTCAGGTCCGCTAGGGGGGAGGGGGTCCACCCCCGGGTGGATGGCAAAAATTTTTTAGGGGGTGGGGGGTCCTGGGGGGTCCGGACCGCCCTGGCTTTTTAGGGGGGCCGACCCCGGGTGCGAGATTTCAAATTTAGGGGGGGGGTCAGGGGGGTCTAATTTTTTAGTAAAATTTTTTTAACTCAATAATTTAAGTGTTTTTAGGTCTAATATTGAATTTTATGTATTAAAACAGCCTATTTAGGCCTAAAAAATGTATTTAAACACTGTTTTTAACTAAAAAACCCTGTTTTTGACAGTAAATAAAAAAATATACTTCCAAATCGGTCGAGGGGGGGAGGGGGGGGTCGCGTCAGCCTCGCTAGGGGGGTCAGGGCGGACCGCTCTCGAGCTTGGGGGGGGAGAGGAGGGGGGGCCCTGAATTTTTTCTAGAGGGGGTCCAAAATTTTGGCTCTAGGGAGGGGGGTGCAACCCTCTGTGCCCCAAAAAACACCTAT